>JAQBSW010002954.1:0-92355 GCA_029291075.1 Eudiplozoon nipponicum
AACACGCGGCTCCGTGTTACAACCCAACGAAGATCAATTTTTACAAACGCTGCGCTCTTTAAGGTCAAATATTCTAACTCTGTCCTTAAACAATATTTCTCTTAGCTGTGATTTTAGGAACAATCTCTTTTAGTCTCAAGCAGTTTTAATCGATATTTCTTGAACTGCAATTTTATTTGTAATTAATAGTGTTTTTATAAATAGACAGAACCGCGCTGGGAACGAAAAGAAACACGCGGTGGACTATTGTGTCATAGTGAACTTATTCCTATTAGTTTGACAAATTTGGATTATCCGAACTTCAGAGAACAATATATTAATATCATGTACTGAGATAGAATCGTTACAAACGGTGATCTTAACACTTGTGAGTTGTGTCATTGAAGTCCTTAAACGATTTACATTCTTTTTATAGTGATAACCTTTAACGATGACTTTTTCCATGTATCATTTGTTTTAAATCGATGGCATAAATGTTGAGCAATTCAGACCTTTGTACGCGAATAACTGATTGAGCATAAAACAATTTTCTATGATAAACTTAAATCACTTTTATTTTTGACGTCTAGAAGACGGACAATTTAGCTTAATTGTGAATGACATTTAAATCATATTTTTGCATAAAAACCATTTTTACAGCTGACAAACATATATTCAATTTAGACTAACTGAGATTAGTGTTTAAGATATAATTTTACATTAAAAAATCTGTATTATTGCCATCCAACTCCTTCAATCCAGATTAACAGTGAATTATATTTATGTGCTACATTGGTGTAATATATACATGAAACCTTTCTTCGGCCTTCTAATATTAACCATCTGAAAAGGAACAGACTGATTGAATGCTCGGGTACTAATAATAGCAACCATTGATAAGTAGTAGGGGTACAAAATCAGGAACGAGAAAGCAATAGCGAAAAGTACCCCTACATTATGGTGCCCCGGTTCGTCGAACTCACAGCCAGCAAAGAATTAACAAATATCTAGAGTTAAGAAATTCAAGCAATTTGGATGACTACTACAAGATAAGTTAACTCTAAGACACATATCACAGAAAAACACCCTCTCGGGATTACAATGCTCGAAGACAGCTGCACGATGGCGGGTGAGGACGATGTTACACTGCCATCAGTTCTCGACAACACTCATACACTTAAGATGAGGGCCAGTTCAGGAAATACAGGAAGCCCGATGGTGAGCCCAGCAACAAACCGCATCACCACATGGACACAGTATAAAATATGTCAATTTGATCCAGAATACCTTGATGCGTGGGTCGACGATGTCACTTTACTGGCCAAGGTGTCCAACATAACAGACGAGGGCTCAATATTTCTGAGGGCTTGGGAGACGATCCCAATATCTTTCAGACACGGACTCAAAGATATACTGCATCAATACACTGAGGGCACATGTGCACAGCCATGGCAGAGCCTGCAACGCGCCGTCAAGCAACGTTTGACACCAGATCGAGAAGACAGGCTTACAGAATTAATGAGCCAGATGTCCCTAGGTAGCCGCACGCCTTCTGAGCTATTTAGGGAAATGGAGCACAAAGCCTTAGAATTCAAACTGCCCAAGGAAGTCGTAATGCGACTGTTCATACAGAATCTCCCACCGGCACTACAAGAGATGGCCACGTTCTTGCGCGAATCCCTCGAAGTACAAGATGACGTTCTGCCGGCACGTCTAGACAAGTGGTGGAAGAAACACCACCACAGCCTACCGGCCCAAGAGAAAGTCCACATCACCCCAAGAATGTTCGAATCACAACCCACCACATCATCAGCCGGAACAAATGTCACGAATGAACGCCTCATCAGCCTGCTCGAGAACCTCACCATAAGGCCAAATTTGGCCTCAGTCGATGCCATCCAAAACAGACGCGACCAGAGCAGGCGTGACCACCGTCGTCCACCGACCCGGAATAGCGCCAGGAGGTCGACGTCGAGAGACCGAACCACAGTGCCACAGTTACCAGCGGAGTGGTGTCCGAATCATCGCAGCTATGGCCACTCCACACGTTACTGCCTCGGAAACGGCTGCACCTTCCCGCGCACAGACGCGACGTTCAGATGGGCGCGGTCACCCTCAACAATTCAGGAGGATACGCCCATAGAAGGCTCGGAAAACTGGTGGGGTCAGCCTCCGCGGCGGCAGTAGAGGCTGATCACCCCAAGATTGTTGGCCGCTCCACGTCTGATGGCTCGAAGCACGTTGCTTTCGCAGTAGAGCGCAATCAAACTATTGTATTTACAGCGACGGCTCCAGTCAAGTCATGCTTCAAACGCCCAAATGCCAGCAACCAGTCTCGTCGTCAGTTGCCACTATCAACATCTTTTCTCATCCGTGACGCAACCTCTGGCGAATTATTTCTCATAGACACTGGATCAGATGTGAGCTTACTACGTCACAATTATTTCGAACCCACCCACCCAGTCGACACCAGCAGTCTGACATGCGCCAATGGTTCCAACATAGCGACGTTTGGGGTACGAGTACACACTATCTCGTTCTCCAACTCAAAAAGATGTTTCAATTATCCGTTCATCATCGCCAAAACGACACGGAACATCATTGGACGTGATTTTCTCGAACACTTCGACCTGACCATTCGTCCAAGAACACGAGAGATACGCACTGCAGACAATCAGTTGCTTACATCAGCGTTAAAACATACGACTCGCGCCGAAGCAGTCGCATCCATACAGCTTATTCCTTCAGTTCCTCATGTACCACAACTGGACGAGGTTCTGAAACGTCATGAAGAAATTTTCAAACCTATTTCCTTCATGCCCGACCTCAAGAGGAAGCGGGCTATCACAGCCCACCGTATCATCCTGTCGAAAACACTTCCTCATCCTCCACGAGCACGTCCATTGGCACCACACAAACATAAGGCTGCCGAGCAAGAATTCGCCACACTACGTCAACAAGGCATCTGTACACGATCCAGCTCACCTTTTGCGTCGCCTGTGGTAGTAGTACCAAAGAGTGAACCAGAGACATTCAGAGTGTGCGGGGATTATCGTATTCTCAATTCTTGCACACAGTCTGATTCGTACATCCTGCCAAATCCGGCCGACCTACTCCGATCTGCTATCGGTCATGCTGTGTATTCGAAACTTGACTTAGTAAAAGCATACTATCAAGTACCGATGGACAAAGACTCAGTAGCATATACTGCACTCAGATTCACCGGAGGTGGCACGCACGAATATCACTATATGCCATTCGGTCTCAAAAATGCCTCGCAAACATTCCAACGCGTTATGGACGAAATACTAGATGGTCTACCATTTGTAATTCCATATCTAGACGACATCCTGGTATTCTCTAACTCAATGACCGATCATATACAACATATTGAGATCCTGCTCACACGTCTAGAAGACTATGGCCTCCGACTTCATGGCAATAAATGCGTCTTTGCACAGAAATCAATTGAATTCCTTGGTCATCAAATTTCCGAAGAAGGCATGACACCTGTACCTACTAAGGTTCGTGCTATTCAAGATCTACAGCCTCCAACCACCGTTCGGGCATTACGACGATTCTTGGGCAAGATGAACTACTATTCTCGATTTGTACCCTGCCTTGCCAAGATTCTGGCACCTCTTCACAAATATCTCGTGCCAGAAAGCCGTTTCGTCAAGAAATCACAACCGATTCAGCTCAACGTGGACGACATGCAGGCTTACGAGGATGCCAAAAGGGCCCTATGCAAAGCGACCATGTTACATTCCCCGGATTGGTCTCAACCTTTTGAATTGATAACGGACGCATCCGACGTTGCCATAGGCGCAGTACTTCAACAATCCATCAATGGAATACACCAGCCTATCGCTTTCTATTCGCAAAAACTACAACCTCGCGAGACGCGATATGATACGTTAGGAAAAGAATTACTTGCAATCTACCGGTCGATCCTACACTTCCATACCTATCTGGA
Organism: Eudiplozoon nipponicum; assembly: GCA_029291075.1. Lineage (NCBI taxonomy): Eukaryota > Metazoa > Platyhelminthes > Monogenea > Mazocraeidea > Diplozoidae > Eudiplozoon > Eudiplozoon nipponicum. The sequence continues at coordinate 3,956 of JAQBSW010002954.1, forward strand.
TGGCCGAAAGTTCAAGATCTACACTGACCATCTTCCGCTACTTCCGATGCTGAGAGGAAAGAAAGAATATTTATATTCACGACGTGTCAACTCGCAACTTACACGAATACACGAGTATGATTATGAAGTCACTCATGTTAAAGGATCAGAAAATGTGGTCGCAGACTCCCTAAGCCGTCCTGCAGATCTTTGTGCCTCAATACTGTATCCTTCACCTATAAGCATTCAGGAATTGCAAGCAGCTCAGCAAGATGATATATCACTTCGGACATTTGATGTCAATCGACTGAAATCACTTGATTACGACGGAACCCTACTGCAGTGCGAAATAACTGACGTGGGCCCTCGGCCGTTTATACCTGAAAAACTCCGTCACAAGATCTTCGAAGTCTACCATTCATTGAGCCACCCATCTGGCGAAGCATCAGTAGAAATTCTATCCAGAACGTATTTTTGGCCTGGCATGCGACGAGATATCAAGATGTGGTCAAAACAATGTCTAGAATGTCAGAAATGCAAAGTGACGAGACACACCAAAACGGCGCCACAAGTCATTCAAGTGCCCAAAGTCCGATTTACACACATACACGTTGATCTGGTAACCTTACCTGCCGTGAACAACATGCGATATCTACTGTCAATACGGGACCGCACCACTCGATGGTATGAGGCCATACCACTTCCAGACATGAAGCAAGAAACTGTCAGTTATGCTCTAGAGCTCAATTGGTTCGCTCGGTTCGGTGCTCCAGCTGAAGTGACAACCGATCGTGGCGCACAATTTCTCGGAGAGGAGTTCACAGCCCTACTGCAATACTACGGTGTCAAACACTCCGTGACCGCGGCTCGCAACCCGAGAGCAAATGGTTTCGTTGAAAGACCACACCGAGAACTGAAAGCGGCGCTCAAGGCTAGCCCAGAAGAAAATTGGCTTGCGGCTCTACCGAAAGTACTCCTATCAATGCGTACAAGACCTCGTGAGCCGATCAAATGTAGCTCCGCTGAAATGGTATTTGGCGAATGTCTACGGCTTCCTGGCGAACTAGTCCGATCACGCTCTGAAACTGCATTAACGATGAACGATCCGACATTTCTGTTTCCACTTCGCAGTTTTCTACAGTATAACGCTCAGAATCGGCCGATCTGTCCTACACGTCAGCAACATGGCCCAATCTATAAACGCAAAGATTTTGATAGCTGCAAATGGTTCTTCATCAACAACGATATGGATAACAGGATTTTAGCCAAACCGAAGCGCGGTCCTTATCGTGTGTTAGATCGACGTCAGAATTACATCATTCTGGAGATTAATGGCAAAGCTGAAGCGGTCTCCAAGCACAGACTATCCCCAGCCGACGTTGATCCAGATGACCCGCTGTTTCGCGATGTAGACCTATCAGGCGGTGAAGAAACGAGAACGCCACCCCCAGACAGTCTTGCTAACATCGGATTGACGCCCGACGTCCCATCAACAACCGAGCCAACTGAAGCCGTCACGCCGCCGCGAGATATAGAAGAACCAGAATCAGTGTTGTCAGAGCCAAAATCAGTCATTACACGGTACGGCAGAGCAATAACACTTCCTGGAAGGTTAGCCCCCTTCATGGTGTACTAATTTTCATTGTCGGGGGGGTGTATGTAACACGCGGCTCCGTGTTACAACCCAACGAAGATCAATTTTTACAAACGCTGTGCTCTTTAAGGTCAAATATTCTAACTCTGTCCTTAAACAATATTTCCCTTAGCTGTGATTTTAGGAACAATCCTTTCTAGTCTCAAGCAGTTTTAACCGATATTTCTTAAACTGAAATTTTATGTGTAATTAATAGTGTTTTTATAAAAAGAACAGAACCGCGCTGGGAACGAAGAAAACACGCGGTGGACTATTGGTCATAGTGAACTTATTCCTATTAATTTGACAATTTGGATTATCCGAACTTCAGAGAACAATATATTAATATCATGTACTGAGATAGAATCGTTACAAACGGTGATCTTAACACTTGTGAGTTGTGTCATTGAAGTCCTTAAACGATTTACATTCTTTTTATAGTGATAACCTTTAACGATGACTTTTTCCATGTATCATTTGTTTTAAATCGATGGCATAAATGTTGAGCAATTCAGACCTTTGTACGCGAATAACTGATTGAGCATAAAACAATTTTCTATGATAAACTTAAATCACTTTTATTTTTGACGTCTAGAAGACGGACAATTTAGCTTAATTGTGAATGACATTTAAATCATATTTTTGCATAAAAACCATTTTTACAGCTGACAAACATATATTCAATTTAGACTAACTGAGATTAGTGTTTAAGATATAATTTTACATTAAAAAATCTGTATTATTGCCATCCAACTCCTTCAATCCAGATTAACAGTGAATTATATTTATGTGCTACATTGGTGTAATATATACATGAAACCTTTCTTCGGCTTTCTAATATTAACCATCTGAAAAGGAACAGACTGATTGAATGCTCGGGTACTTTTAATAGCAATCATTGATAAGTAGTAGGGGTACAAAATCAGGAACGAGAAAGCAATAGCGAAAAGTACCCCTACAATATCTTGCACATTTTTACGAAGAGGCAGAAATATGTGGTCTCATGAGGGTCGGTAAATCTGCCGAAGTCGATGACCTCCCTATTGAAGTTTTCAATTTCGGTGAAATAGAAGTCTCTAAGCATCTACACAAGCTCATCATAACAGTATGAAGGGAGGAATCTTTCTAGCCACGAGGAAGTGCGCTGTTGTGCCCAGTTGCGAACGCTTAATCCAATCACTTCTGCAAACTAACGTGGTTTCAATTTCCTATGTGTTGCATTAAAGATCGTCACGTATATTTGCATCAGAAGGATGCACGAAGAGCGAGAGAAGCGAACTAAGTCAGCACAGGCAGGATTTTGATCGGGAATAACGTGCATGGTCCAGATTGACACAATTCGACACACACCTAAATTGCGGCACAGTTATCAGCGACCCACAATTATTGCCTTTCCGGCGAGCTCACTCATTTTATTTTCTGCCTGGCGTCCAATGTGATGTCGAGATACGCCTTATGCTGGTGTCTCGACTAAACTGTTCGGTCTACACGAAGCCTGCTATGATGAGTTGATGACTCTAAGGTTCTCACTGCGTGTTTCTGGGATAGGCATTGGCGGTTGACAAGATCTTTTCATTGCGGCTACTCTGTTTAATTAGGCTACTGATGAAGTCCGCTCCGAGGCCGTAAAGACAAACGCCAGCGTGGCGAGCGAATGTGGTGCACGGCTAATGAAGCTGCTCTCATAGAAGAAGACAAAACTCGCATCATCCAACCGTTAATTGAGCTCAAGAAGTGTTCATTTGGCAGAGTCTGAAGTCAAACGCATGGAAAGCGAACGTTATGTCTTGTTTCGACCGTGAGTTTAATATCGGGCCCACTCCCTGCTGTTAGGAATCTCGTGTAGCGGCAAACCGGTTCAGTCGATAAACTTAGTTATTTCTCTTTCATCTACGTAGCTGGCTCTGAAAAACCATCGTGTGCGTAATCTATTTATCCGTTTAGGTTTTGCGTATGTGCTGTGATCCAACATCTCTTTGAGGGCCAAAAACAGGCCTCAGTTCACCTCGTTCGCTTAAGCCAAACTTCACGAATTCTTCCTAGGATAAGAGCAATGACCATATTTTTATGCAACGTCAAGCAAACTGAAACCAGCATACAATAATTATAAATTAGCTGTTTTAGAGAACTAACACTATGTAATTTTGTATAGGGTACAGTGTACCTAAAAGCAAGTATGTATTCGGTGTTGCGCACCTAGTAACAAATTAGTTCAGTTGTGACCAGAAGGATAAACCAAAGGCAGCATGAACGGAATGTATAATCTCATGCACATTCGTTTCGTGCTTACTGGCGACTCATCAGTAGGAGCCGGTATTACGCCCTTTAACCACTATATATTTTGGTGAGGTATGTGGGATAATAGGATGGTTCATTCTTCACCCAAATATATAGTGGTTAAAGGGCGTAATACCGGCTCCTACTGATGAGTCGCCAGTAAGCACGAAAAGAATGTGCAAGAGATTATACTTTCCGTTCATACTGCTTTTGGTTTACCCTTATGGTCATAAATGAACTAATTTAGTTGCGCAACAACTACTACACAATCGCATATATATTAATTCTCCGCAGCAAAACAGTATCTAACTGTTATATACTGAATTGAATGATGTCATGCTTACCGCGAAATGTGATAACTGATATCGATTAAGGCCAGAGTGTATGGATTTACTGGAGTAACAGGTGTTCAGAAATTGTTGTAATTGTCAATTTCGGTGAACTTTAGCATAAATGGATATCCATCAGGTTGGTATCATGTATAAACTCAGCTTCTATATATTGTTAGTACTATGTACCTTTTCGCTACTATAATGTTGTTATCGGTTACTGAAACAATAGCCATAGTGTTAGTATCCTTTACAGACTCCATATATATATATATATATATATATATATATATATATATATATATATATATATATATATATATATATATCTTTATTATGTCCATAGCCTTTGGAATATTACACAGTATATTTCTAATTAGGAAGAAAAACACATTAATAACAAAGTGGATAAAGGCCATTTATTTCGTGAATACTAATCATCGCTCTACAATCATTCATTTATATACATTCTGGGTTTTCAATTGATTATGCTAGTGGTAACAAATCTGACTCGCTTTTACTTCTATTTCTTGTTTTGGCTGGTTGGTAAGTGTGTATGCGTTTGTGTTTGTGTGTGTGCCTGTTTGCATGTAAAGGTCATTCTCGCTGTATTGCAAAGTGATGTCTGAGATCTGGTCATTATTGTTTTGATGGCTTGAGAATGAACCATTTGTGCGCATTGTTCGCTGTTACATGTACGAGTGCTATTTTTTCCCTGTGTAGTTTATCGTTTCACCTTATTGTGCAAATTTGTGTTTTGCACATAGTAACAACGCCAGTGTGGATTGCGATGTTGAACGCTCATATTGTTTGGAAAATTCTATCAACGTATGCGCCTCTGCTATTTCCTTTTCAGTTTGTTGCCAATCCGATTGAATGTTTGTTGATTCTAGTCGAGGGCCTGTTTGGTCTTGCCTGGATGCTAGAAAATTGTTGTTGAATTTTGTTATTCTTGGCCAGTCGATTAGAATATCATGTTGATGAAACTTTTGAATATTTAGGTCAGGTGCTTGTTGTTTTATATAAAGGGCTTCATAAATAAATCGAAGTGGAAATAACAGAGGCGCATACGGTGACAGAAGTTTCCAAACAATATGAGCGTTCAACACTTCAATCCACACTGGCGCTGTTACCATGTGAAAAATACGTATTTGCGCAACAAGATGAAATGATCAACTATACTGGGAAAAATAGCACTTGTATATGTAACAGTGAACAATGCGCAAAAATGGTTAATTCTCAAGCCATCAAAACAATAATGACCAGATCTCAGACATCACTTTGCAATACCGCGAGAATGACCTTTACATGCAAACACGCATACACACAAACACAAACGCATACACACTCACCAACTAGCCAAAACAAGAAATAAAAGTAAAAACGAATCAGATTTGTTACCACTAGCATAATCAATTGAAAACCCAAAATGTATAAATATGTATGATTGTATAAGCGATGATTAGTATTTACGAAATAAATGGCCTTTATCCACTTTTTTATTAACGTGTTTTTTCTTCCTAATTATAAATATACCGTAGTAGAGACTTTTGCGAGATTATTTATTTCCTACATTGGTTTGGTAGCGGCTGTGGAGATCCGTGCACATGATTAATCCCCGGCTTTTTCCCGATGGGTGATGAGAGAAGACTAATATGAATGATCACAAATGTATTGAAAATGACTCCGCGTATGAAATCATAAGTAGTCCAAATTGACCGTGCTCTAGACGGCAATAAAATTAAATTTTAACACAAATGAATGTCTTAAACACCAGTTACAGTCAAACTAAATTGTCCGTACTCTAGACGGCAAAAATTAAGAACATTGTTCACAAAGTGGAATGTCTTATGCACAAGTCACAGTTAAACAAAATTGTCCGTGCACTAGACGGTAGCAAAATGAACGCTGTTTATAAAGTAGCATATCTTACACACAAGCAATTATTCTTTCACAAATGTCTGAATTGAAATGAATATATGTAACCTATTGAAAATACATGATGAGATGAACATAGTCACTGTTAAAAGTTGTCAATAAAATTAAACGGATAATATTCGTGTAAAGACTTCAATGACAAAAATTCCCAAATGATTAGTTCACAGTTTGCTATGTTTTTAACCTATGTCATTATAATAATCCATTGTTCTCTGAAATTCGGATAGGCATAGTTAAATGCGAACAGTAAATCCCTTGCATAAACAGCGAATAATTCAACTGAGCGAAATAAATCCGCTGTGGCACTAAAACCCACCGCATGTTCCCTGCGTATTGCGCGCGGGTGTGTATATTTATTAAACAAAACCCTATTAATTACAAATAAATTGCAGTTCAAGAAATCTCAATTAAAACTGCTTGAAACTAACAGAGATTGTTTCTAAAATCACAGTTAAGAGAAATATTGTGTAAAAACAGAGTTAGATTATTTGAACTTAAAGAGCACTAAATTTGTCAAAATTAAACAACGTTCGGTAGTAACGCGGAGACGCGTTTTACAATACTCGTGTAATATTTAAAGCAATAAGTGGACATAACAAAAGATTATTAAAGAGCGGTGTGTCAGCCTTTACCCGTAAGGAACTGGAAACTTATATTGCAGCCAACTGTATGTGTGCCAAACTTCTAGAAAGAATTAAGTTCTTCAAATCGTGTTTACAATCAGATGTTTTGCCAAAACGATTCCTCAAGCAGTGCACAAGAAATAACCAAAAACCGACGAATAAACTTATAAGTCGCTTATTGCTCATGCCATCGAGGACAACCAATCAAAATAGCAAGATGCTGAGAGAATCATTCAATCACTGGGTTGTCAAATTGCAAGACTGAGCGACAGCGAATACACCGCTTTTACAAAGAAGATAAAAACGCTGATGAAAATAACAGCTGACAGAGAAACTAGAGACCTCACGAGGGACCTGGACAAATTTCCTACACAATCAAAATTTCCTACAAACCCAGACGCATTTATTCACAATTATTCAAAAGTGATCTTGTCAAAACACCAGAAAGAATTACTCTCCTTAGGAGCAAAATTCTGCTTTGTCAAGAAAAACCTAAGTGAACGTGATATTATTGACATTCAGGCGGGGACGGAAAATTTCTACAATGACTTAACGAAAGACACCGCCCCACATGCATTCAATGGACAAGGACTAAAAGCTGAGATAGTAAGCGCACTAGAACAATACAAGAAGGAATTCAAAGGCAGCCAAATCATCACAAAACAGCACATAGACGAACTCAGAAAACTCCAATCAGACAAATCCATACGACTTACGGCACTTGACAAAGGATAAGGAATTGTTATACTTGAAGCCGACGCTTATAGGAAGTCCATGAACGATATAATAAATGATCAATCTGAATTTAAGCATGACATCAAACAGAAAGATGATTCAACAAACATCGAATCAAGAATTAATGCAATTTCGTAAAAGATAGAAAAACACGTTTTAACATCGGTGGCTGACTCCGATATTAGATCAAAACTCATAGAAGACATCCAAAAGACAAAACCCGTCGGAACAAACACCGCAAGATTGTACGGCAAACCAAAAACTCATAAAGCCGTGACAGCCTCAGGAGCTCCTTCGATGCGGCCCATTATGTCAATGATCAACGCTCCACAACATAAACCAGCCAAGTTTCTCTGCAAACTACTTGAAACAATACGGAGCATCATAAACCCTAACACCATCAAGGACTCCTTCGAACTAGCAAATGAATTGAAGGGGAAGAACATCCTACAGAATAAAATGGTCTCGCTTGACATCTCATCCTTATTTACAAACATACCACTGGATAAGACAACGGAGATCTTGTGTGACCTCATCAAATATGAATTTTTTGACTTCCCTATAGACACCAATGACATCAAAGACCTCATATTAGCATTTACTAAAAACGTGCAATTTACATTCGAAGGGATATACTACCGCCAGATCAATGGTGTAGCTATGGGAAGTTGCATCGCACCCCTCCTGGCAGATGTATACATGTATCACCTGGAAAAAACGAGCCTAATTGGTATAATTGATGAATGCGCACTCTGCAAAAGGTATGTAGATGATATCTTGTTGTTCATCTCAGAAGCAGCAGACCCTTCCGAAATCCTCAAACAAGAAAATGGAGTCGATCCAGACATCAAATTCACTCTCGAGGTAGAGAAAGACAACAGTTTTCCCTTCCTTGACATCAAACTCACTCGAGAAGCAAACGGAGATTTGACACTGGCCATACATAGAAAATCCATTTTCACCGGACAATACATTCACTACAACAGCAGTGTGCCAAAATCCCACAAAAGAAACTTAGTAAACAACCTAGCAAACAGAATCAGGAAGATCTGCTCTGAACACAAGATTGAGGAAGAACTGGGCTACCTTAGGCAAAATTTTGCTAATGAACAACTACCCAGAGCGTTTCATTAATGTCAACATCAGACAACGACTGATTCGCACTAGAGTGGATACCTTCAAGCAGGTTTTCCTAAACTTACCATTTAGAGGCGACTTACCAGTCCCAATAATTGCACGGCGGCTGAATAGAATAACTAAGGAGAATTATCCTATTGTTAAAGTTAATATCACCTTTAGTACACAGAGAATCATGAGGTTGGATGCCAAAGATCAATTGCCAATTCTCTCCAAATCATTCAAAGTCTACAAATTCTCATGTATGTGCAGTAGCACATATATCGGACGTACGAAGAAGCAATTGATAAACAGAATCCAGCAACATTTACCACAGAAATTGATTAACAAAGGCTTTGGCACCGTCAGGAAAATCACCTTTTTTCGATCATATATTGTAGGGGTCGATTTCCGGGGTTGCTTTAATGTTCGTGATTTTATACCCGTCCTACATATCAATGGTGGCTATTATTACTACACGTGCGCCTAATCAGTCTCTGATCTTTTTCGGATGGTTGATGTGAGAAGGCAAAAACATCTAGTCATACGTATATTAGATATAATGTTGCAAATAGAAATATAATTCACAGTTAGTCCAAATTGAATATATGTTGGTCAGCTGCAAAAACAGATTTTTATGCAAAATAGGCCTTAAACACCATTCACAGTTAAACTAAATTGTCCGTCTCCTAGACGGCAAAGATTAAAATGATTTATGTTTATAAAGTGAAATGTTTTGCACACAATAAATTATTCTTACACAAATGTCTGGATTGGAATGAATATAGTCAAATGATTGAAAATACATGATAATATGAACATAGTAAAATGATTTATGTTTATAAAGAAAAATGTTTTGCACACAAGTAGTTATTCTTACACAAATGTCTAGGTTGAAATGACTATAGTCAAATGACTGAAAATACATGATAATATGAACATAGTAAAATGATTTATGTTTATAAAGGAAAATGTTCTGTATAATCCGTATAAAGACGTCAATGACAAAAAAACTCACGAATATTTAATGCATCGCTTGCTATAATTTAATTCATGTCATTATTATAATCTATTATTCTCTGAAATTCGGAATGGCACAGTTAACTGATAACAGTAAAATTGTTAATAATCCAACTGAGCGAAATAAATTCACTGTGACACTATAGTCCGCCGCGTGATCCTCGCGGATCGCGCGCGGTTCTGTTTATTTAATAAAAACCCTATCAATTACAATTAAAATTGCAGTTCAAGAAATATCGATTAAAACTGCTTGAAACTAACAGAGATTGTTCCTAAAATCACAGTTAAGAGAAATATTTTATAAGAACAGATTTAGATTATTTGACATTAAAGAGCACTGTATCAAACATCGTTGGGTTGTAACACGGAGCCGCGTGTTACAATATATTGGCAACGGGACACCCAATCAATTCGACCAATTTCACAATTCTACATAAAGCAAAATCAGAAAAATTATTATTTATTTATTGTTGTGTCCACCTATATTGGATGGTCCACGTACCCGTATGTCGTCTGTGTTTATTATTAGCGTATCGTCTAGACGAGCCTTAATTATGCCTAATTCTGCAGTTAACTTATTCATTTGAGAAGTCAATGCCTGAATCAACGTTTCCAACCCATCAGAAGCCATTTTAAATGTACCACACATGCTTTATTTTTACTCAATTATATATAGAATTTTGCTCGCATAACGAGCATCGATTTAATAAAACAAATTTATAAATATTAATTAATTTATGTTCACTTCGGCTCGAAGTCTGCTTTTATCATTGGGCTGACTGCTTCATTCTTATACGCGCGCTTCTGCCAGGAATTTCTGTTGAAATAATGTCTGCCCTAGATAAGACTCTTTGTTCATTATTTGTCTTAAAGGTGGCTATTGTCACATCTTCCTCCTCAGGAATCGGCTTTGGCACTCTGCTTAAACGATCCAGTGCAACAGCTCGTGGTCCATCGGGCATGCTAACAAAAACAGTATTGTGCTCTGAGTCCACCCTCTCCACGCGATACGGCCCATCATTGACAGCCTGCAGTGCCATGGACTCGACCTTCGCTACCATTACATAGTCGCCGACCTTTAGGCGAGTGCGTTTCGGTTGCCTTGCATAGCCTTGTCGCTGTGTGGCGCCAACATATTCAGTTAACTGTTTTAGTCGCTCCTGAATATCCGTTATGGTGCAGTGCTCATGGGATCCTTGGATTACAGGTTCACCTGGCAATCTTATGTGCCCTCCATAGAGCATGGTCGTTGGGGCGAATCCTGTAGCTGTTGAGACTGTAAAGCACATGGCCCGCTCGACCAAATGTTATTTGTCTCTCCACATTCTCGGGCTCTTGTGGCACCAACATCGCAGTACCTCTTTCATCGTCCTACGTGCGCGCTCAGCAGTCGCATTGGTTTGCGGGTGATAAGTGGCTGTGCGGGAATGCTTTATTTCAAGGTCTTTGCACCACTGATTAAATTCTTTCGACTCAAACTGTGCGCCTTGATCGTTAACAATAACTTGGGGTGCACCGAATCGACTGAGCGATCGCTCTTCTAATCACGTTATAATCTTTTCTGTTGTGATCAAACAAACTCGACCTATCGCGTAAACTTATCGAACATGAAAAACACATAAGCTACCCCACCACAAGCTACTGGCAGTGGACCTACCAGGTCGATATGCAGAAACTCGTTCCGTGCAGTGGCATTGAAAGCAATCGGAGTGACTTTTTCTCGTTTTTGTGGTTTACAACGTTGGCATGTAGTGCACTGTTGACAATAGCTACGAATTCCTTTGGACATGCCAGGCCAATACAATCGTGACTGCAATGTCACAATGAGCACCGCAGCACCGGGATGTCCTAACATTTCATGTCAAAATGCCATTAATTCTGTTCTTATAGCTTCTGGCACAAACCATTGCACCGTTTGTCCTTCATTCCGCACCAACAGGCCGTTCTGTAGGCTCAACGTTTTATATGGTGCAGACACCACTGTGCGGTTTTTTAATTGATTGAAAATTTCCTGACACGTGGCATCTTCTCCTTGTTCTTCAGAGACTTTTATAAGTGGCGTAACCTGCACAGCGTAAATTCTGCTCAGCGCATCGGCTGCCGCATTCTCGATTCCTGCTCTATGATGAATTTATATATCGTATTCTTCCAGTTCTTCAATGGCTTGATGTACTTGTTTCTTCTCAATACCTAGTGATTTCCAATGCACTAGCGCTTTTTGGTCGGTAAAGACGTCTACGTGTCCCCCGATGACAAAATATCTAAACTTCCTTAGCGCCCATTGTGACGGTATAGTTCTGTTCCGCCTTAGTGAGTGTGCGACTTATATATTGCGCAGGATGTCCGTCAGCTTGTAACACCGCTCCTATCCCAATATCTGACGCGTCTGTAACAATTGACATATTACCTACCGGGAAAGTCAAAATAGTTGCCTCTATTAATTTCTGCTTGCATAGCACAAACGCTTGTTGAGCCTCCTCCGTCCAACGAAACGGTATCTTGGCACTAGTTAACTTAGATAATGGGTTGTTGCGTACCCGCCAACTCTGCGAGACATGGTCTATAGAAATGCACTATACCAACAAACCGGCGCAATTGTTTTCTAGTAGTAGGCACCGGATAATCCTTGATAGGCGGTACATTCGAATCTAACGGCATGCCTCCCTCCACTGAGACTAAGTGCCCCAGGAACCGCACTTCTCGACCTATCTGAACCTTCTCTGGATTAAAGTTTAATCGCCATTCTACTGCTTTGGCCAACATCTTCTGCAGCCTAACACGTAATTCGTGTTCAGCAGTGGCCCATATAATAACATCGTCCACGTAAGCTGTTGTACAAGTTAAGTCAGACACGAACGAGTCCATCATTCTTTGGAACACTTTCGGTGCGTTTTTAAGGCCAAATGGTACCCGGGTGAATTGGAAATGACCTTGGGGTACTTGTACCGCTAACTTCCATCGGTCTTCGGGCCGCACGCCTATTTGCCAAAATCCCTGTTTAAGATCAAGCACGGCAAACCATTTGCCTCCCGCTAGCTGTAGGAACAGATCACGCAGAGCCGGCATGGGATACGGGTCTGGTTTAGTCACTGAGTTCAATTGCCTGAAATCAGCCGCCGGTCGGAGCGAACCATCCTTTTTCGTAACGTAAACCATCGGAGCACGAAAAACAGATGATGACGGTTCAAGAACGCCGGCTTCTATCATTTCTTTGGTTGCTCGAGTCGCTGCTGCTAATTTCTTTGGAGGAGCACCATATACTTTTGGTGGTTCGTAACCTTCATTTGTTCTAGCCATAGCTTAAACTGGTCGACCGTCGGCCCTGGACGCTCGCTACAATCAGGCAGTTGGAATATAATGTTATACTGGGTTTGAAGATTCTTCCACCACCCAGGCAGACAACTGGTCTCCTCCTGCATCTTAGGGGTACATATAGACTTTATTGAACTTATTCCCTCAGGCCGCGATACGCATATACGTTTATTTTGACATTCTATCGTCTTAACCCATTTTCTAATGAAATCAAGTCCCAATAAGGGCGTTTGCGTATTCGAAACAACAAAAGACATATGATAGACATTTTCATTTATTAACAACTTCGTGTCCCACTCGCCCACAGCCACCATCGATGCGCCCGATGCCTGACATAACCTTGCTCTCATAGGTTTTACGTTGTTTAATGACCAAGTCAGTGGTAATACCGACACATCAGCTCCAGTATCCAATTGCATTATTACTGGCTGTCCGTTGAAGAGTTCTAAAAATTTAACTTTAATGAAAATTCTTACATTTGGCAATGTTTCCAACACTTCCTTTTCTTCAAAGGCCATCTGGTTCGGACCACTTTTTTGTTTGTTCTGCTGGTCTTCATTCGATCTACCCGTCGGAGCCACCAAAGGATTAATATTTGTGCTCTGCTCTCTCCCACCTTTATTTGTGAGATTGTGCACCCTGTTACCCCACTGCACTGGCCGTTCTCGAGGAGTACATGGGTTTTGCTGACGCTTATACGCCGTATTCGTCGGAGCTGGAGTCCTTATATACTGACTTTGCTTTCAGGCCACTTGCTTTTGCCGTTTGTCGTGGAATTGATTATTATGCCGCGAAGAATTCCAGTACGGTATGTCGCTCCTGCCAGATGTTGTAACTGGACCCATGCATGGAGATGCAGCTGCCACTTTGTTTGTCATCATGGCCGAACTTTGAAGAGCCTGAAGTCTCTCTTCAAGGCCTCCCTGGGCGCTCGATATTGCACCGTATCTGGTAGGATCCAGCAGCATGAACATGATGGCCTCATGCGGTTACAATTCGCGTAAAGACTCAGTAAGCTTCGAGAACCACCGCTTGATACGTGCCATGGTATCCATGGGCATCTTACCCATTAATGGTTTCAGTCTGTATAATTCTGAGAACACTTCCTGAGGCCTGGCCCGGAAATGATCCAACACGCGTCTTTTGTACTTTTCATACGTGAGGTCAACCGGCAATTCCAATTGGACTGCTACTGTCCGGTCCACTAATTCCTGCACAGCTACAAGCACAATAGGTGGTTCCAATGTAAATTTTTGGGCTCGAACTGATGCTTCAAATTTTTCGAACCACAACTGTGGCCTTTCCACATCTAGTGGTGTTAATATCGGCTTAAACTCTGATGACGGTCTGAAATAACTTGTCGATTCGGCTGAAAACGCCGGCATATTTCCTTCTGATTCCTCTTCGGTGCGGTCGCCATTATTGTGTCCACCTATATTGGATGGTCCACGTACACGTATGTCGTATGTGTTTATTATCAGCGTATCGTCCTAACGAGACTTAAATATGCCTAATTCTGCAGTTAAATTATTCATTTGAGAAGTCAGTCCCTGAATCAATGTTTCCAACCCATCAGAAGCCATTTTAAATGTACCACAAATGCTTTATTTTTACTCAATTATATATAGAATATTGCTCGCAAAACGAGCATCGATTTAATAAAACAAATTTACAAATATTAATTAATTTATGTTCACTTCGGCTCAAAGTCTGCTTTTATCGTTGGGCTGACTGCTTCATTCTTATACGGGCACTTCTGCGAGGAATTTCTGTTGAAATAATGTCTGCCCTAGATAAGACTTTGTTCATTATTTGTCTTAAAGGTGGCTATTGCCACATTTATGAAACCCTTTATATAATACAACAAACACCTGGCCTAAATAGCAGTTAAATATTCAAAAGTTTCATGAACATGATATTCTAATCGACTGGCCACGAATAACAAAATTCAACACCAATTTACTAGTATCCAGTCGAGACCAAACAGGCCCCCGACTATAATCAACAAACCATGTGGAAAACACAAATTTGCGCAACAAGGTGAAATTATAAACTACACAGGGAAAAAATAGCACTCGTATATGTAACGGCGAACAATGCGCACAAATGGTTAATTCTCAAGCCATCAAAACAATAATGACCGGATATCAGACATCAATTTGTAATACAGCGAGAATGACCTTCACCAGCAAACAGGCGCACACACGAATACAAACGCATACACACTTATCAACTAGCCAAAACAAGAAATAGAAGTAAAAGCGAGTCAGATTTGTTAACACTAGCATAATCAATTGAAAACCCAGAATGTATATAAATGAATGACAGAAGAGCGATGTTTAGTATTCTCGAAATAAATGGCCCTTATCCACTTTGTTATTAATGTGTTTTTTCTTCATAAAATAGAAATATATATATATATATATATTTATATATATATATATATATATATTATATGGAATGAGTTAGCGTTGAAGTCACATTGTCGAAGACTTTATATAACGTGATCCCCACTACGCAGGTTTACACATTCGTATAAGAGATTGTACCGTCCTATTTTCCCACATTCCTCACCCAAATATATATTGGGTAAAGTGTTTACTACTGGTTCCTACTGTTTCGCCAGTACACAAAACGAATGTGCACAAGACTGTAGCTTTTCCGTTCATGCTGTTTTGGTTTATCTTTCTGGTCATACTTGTGTAGGTGTGTTTTATGGAGAAGCTATCTTGTTCATGATTCCGTACCCGTCCTACATATCCAGGGTCGCTATTATTTTTATCTGTGCACACACACTGTCTCTGATCCTTTTCGGATGGTTAATGTGAGAAAGCAGAAACATGGTGTCATACATATATTATACACAATGTTGCAAATATAAATATAATTCACAGTTAGTCCAAATTGACCATGTGTTGGTCGGCAATAAAAACAGATTTTAATGCAAAAGTAGGTCTTAAACACCATTCACAGTTAAACTAAATTGTCCGTCTTCTAGACGACAAAAGTTAAAATGATTTATGTTTATAAAGAAAAATGTTTTGCACACAAGTAGTTATTCTTACACAAATGTCTGGATTGGAATGAATATAGTCAAACGATTAAAAATACATGACAATATGAACATAGTAAAATGATTTATGTTTATAGAGAAAAATGTTTTGCACACAAGTAGTTATTCTTACACAAATGTCTGAATTGAAATGAATATAGTCACCGTTAAAAGTTATCACTAAAAATGAATGTGTAATCCGTGTAAAAACTTCAATGACAAAAACTCACAAATATTTAGTTCTCTGCCTGCTATGGTTTTAATTCATGTCATTATACTAATCCATTAATCTCTGAAGTTCGGATAGGCATAATTAAATGTGAACAGTAAATCCTTTGTGTAAACAACGAATAACCCAACTAAGCGAAATAAATCTGCAGTGACACAATAGTCCACCGCGTGATCCTCGCGGATCGCGCGCGCTTCTGTTTATTTAATAAAAACCCTATTAATTACAAATAAAATTGCAGTTCACGAAATATCGATTAAAACTGCTTGAAACTAACAGAGACTGTTCCTAAAATCACAGTTAAGAGAAATATTGTGTAAGAACAGAGTTAGAATATTTCACCTTAAAGAGCACTGTGTTTGTAAAAATCGAACATCATTGGGTTGTAACACGGAGCCGCGTGTTACAATTGAACTAATTTATTAATAGCTGCGCAACACCTAATACCGATTCGATTAGGACACTTATTCCCATCGGTACAATTTGTTGTGTTGTTAGTTGCATTTTTTCGTGCATTTTATTGTGTTTCTCGATATTATTATGGATATGCATACAACCCTTGACAGAACGATTTGGAACGCTATAATTTTTTATGTATATTATAAAGATAAAGTTGGATACGGATGGTAAAACTGATTTCCTTTGTTGCAAAATAACATCAAGGAACACAAGTACACGATTGGTCTCCAAGTTATCAGTCTTTTACTTTGAATTATGCTGCGTGAAGTTCTTTTTTAAAGCTTTACAGCTCAAATAAACTATCATTGTACGAAATTTTATATAATTATTTGCGCATACTAACACGCGTGAGTAGCCTGATAAATTTCCGATAGAAATTAATAGTTACTGAAGAGTGCTGGTTGAATGTAAGATTTTGCTATGATAGTAGAAAATAAAGGATTATTATTTACTCGGCTAATTTTATTGCTTGCACTTCACAAACTGTTAGCGTACAACATAAATTTCAACAGTTTTTTTTTGACATTTAGCCTAAAACTTTGACCACTCGACAACGTCAGAAAATTCACCTTTTATTCTATGTTTTCAAAACAGAATTGGTTCAATAACTCGGAAATATTATTATATTATTAATTAAACAAAGGTTTTAAAATTTAGGCTAATAATTATTGCAGTTCAAATTCCTACTTTATATTATTAACAATTGATGCATGATATATTTTATTAATAATGTTTTAGCTATATTGTAGTTTGTGATAAGTAAGCTCAGATGCAACCAGAATATTATTCCAGTCCGCATGGAAAAAATGTATAATCCGATGTAGATATACACTTCGTTCTTACTGCCGACGCAGTCCAGTTTCCATTTCGTCCAAATATGTGTGACAATCGAACGGTGAAATCTCCTATATTTATATGTCATGCATAAACTTTTGTTTAATCATTTTTATGCATTGTTAATTACAATTAGAAGTAAATCATGTAGAGAAAATTAAATTTATTAAGAAGCTATTATATATATAACAGTTAAATACTGTTTGGTGCGGAGAAGTAATATATATGCAAGTATGTATTAGGTGTTACGCATCTAGTAACAAATTAGTTCAATTTTGACCAGAAGGATAAACCAAAGGCAGCATGAACGTTCATGCTGTCTTTGGTTTATCCTTCTGGTCACAAGTGAACTAATTTGTTACTAGGTGCGCAACACCTAATACATACTTGTATATAAAAAGCAGTTGAAAAAGGTCACTTTCTATTCGCTAGAACTCAACGCGATTACAATATCTGATACATTATATAGTAAATGTTTTGAAAGCACTGGGGATGAGGCTTGATTAAACACAGATACTTTACAACAGAATTATTCCTATTTTCACTCATGGTTTGTTTCTACATTCAAACATTTATATGTATTCAGGCAGTAATAGTGTTAGCTTCATATATAGCCTTCGGCAATGCGGCTTCAAAGACAACTCACTACATATTATATTTACCATTCCTGTAAAGATTATCAACATCATGGTGTTTAAGATAGGACAAATTTAAAAAAATGGAGAATTCTAATAATTCTTGAAGCCTTCTCGCAACAAAAATATTACTTTTATTGCTACCATTGATATCACTACCACTCGTACGAGGCCTCTGATACTAATTTTACTACCAATGCAATTTATACTAATGCTATCATTACTATAAGTTCCGCTTGTAAACATTTTATTATTAGAACCAATAATTCTGTTATCACACATAATAATACTACTTTAAAAACAATTAATAATAATAATACTAATATTATTCATATAACTAATACTACTTAAACTGCAAGTAGTAAAAATCGTTCCCATACTACAACTACTACTACTAACACTAATACTACTACTTCTACTACTTCAACTGCTATTACCAATAATGCTATTAATTCTGCGGCTACTCGTTACACTAGTACATACACATTAATATTGCTAAAAGGAAAAAAACTACTACTACTACTACCACTAAAACTGAAATACTGCTAATAATAATAACAACACCAATAATAATAATATTAATGTAAATAATAATAATAATAATAATAATAATAATAATAATAATAATAATAATAATAATAATAATAATAATAATAATAATAATAATAATAATAATACGAATATTAATAATAATAATACGAATATTAATAATAATAACAATATAATTGGTTGTGATATTAATTATTTTTTGAACAAATGATCAGAAATTATCGAAATATGACGTAAAAATTTAATATTGATTAGTTGAAGTTTGATATTGAATGCCGGCTGATTTACAATTGTAATCCGGTTCCAAATGTATTTGAAATGAAGATGTTGCGAGATGAATAGTAGTGTATATAAGTAGATGGCAAGAAAATTATCAATCAAATGTTACGACGAAACCAGAATTTTTAAATTAAAACGCCAGTTACAGTAAACGCATATGAAGTGAGAAGTAAGGCATTGGGGCGAAATACCGCGGATAAATTGCGATTTTTAGGGCGAAAGGAGGCTAATTTTATTGAATGGTCAATTACTTTCATTATAACAAAATAAATCACTGAATTTGGCTTTGCAAATTTATGGATATCAGATACTTGCCAGAAGAAGCCAATTAATGAATACATGAATGCTTCAATGAATTCAAAGCTCTCATATATAAATATTATCTTAAAAGAAAGCATTCCTTAAAATCCTCCCTAGGACGTACCTTCATTCGATTGAGGCTTTTAGCAGACAGCGTCAAAATTGGAATAAATTCGATAAAGTGTTAAATATAAAATTGTATCGCAGTAGATATAAAGACGAAAAAAGCTAAATTAAATATATTAATAATGTTACAAAGATGAGAAAGAATCATATACACAGTTCTAGGCCTTCTCTCTTCATTTCCAATAGCCAAATCAAAGCCGTGGTCTTTTTCTAGGTCGTAATATAACTCCTAATTAAGCTATTCCTCACTTTCTATCAATAGGCAAGGCTCCATTAAATATATGGTGTAAAATATTCTCTAAATCTATTAAATTTTTGGTATCCTTGCCTGAGTACTTGGTAGGCCCTATCTCTGAATATGCCCATCTTTGCATGATGTTCTTCGTTCTCCGGTACATTTATTTATTAGTCGCAATGTTTACTCCATGTACCTTAATTTAAAGACTTGCCTTGGCATCTCGTATCCTCCTAATCTATTCAGATGTTCTTTTATTTCTCAAAATAAGTACTTGTTCTAATACCGTTCTGATATTGTATCTATCGGCTAATGTGTTTATTTTTATAATAATTCCAGAATGCGTTTGTACCATGAACCTATGCTTTACTATTTTGTATCATTCTTAACCCATTAGAATAGATTTATCGTCTTCTCCATGATCCTTTCTCTTAAATTCATCGGCGAACCATTTCTCATAAATATTAACTTCTATCTTTTCAATTCATTATTTCAGTATTTCAAATATACTTTTTAAAGACGTCTTAACATCATGAATTTTGGAATACCCATTTTAATTCCATACGGGTGGTTAGAGAAGAAATTTAGGAGGAGAATCGAGTAAGTATCATTCCGATAATCACCCTTTCTTAACAACTGACTATTCTCTTTCAAATTCACACCCATAAATGATAAATCGACTTTCTTATTTTTATAACCGAAATTTGAATTCTCATATTTGATTAGCTAATTTGAGAAATTTCTCTAGATCCTATATCTAAATGATTCGACATTATGAAATCATAATCCAGAAATCTCACCGCCAATTTTGGTTTGAAGATGGTGTTTATCAAAATAAATTTTTTAAATGCACAGAAATGTTTGCAACCGAGACAAAGAATAATTGTCATATCGGGAAAAATTTAACCTGTTTATAAATTTCCAATCAGAACATAAAGTAGGCAGATGACATACATATATTTAACATTTCAATAATATCTCTTTCACTCATATTGCTTCCTTCTTCAATTTCCGAAAACTCTTTTTGATTACTTATTATAATCAAGGTAGTTATCTTGATATAAGCACCTGACCCAGTATAAACTAAGAATTTTATAGTGTAGGAAGGGAAATTCATCCAGTAGACCTTTTTCGTCCTTATTGGGAGCTCATCACGTCTACTAGATGAATTGCCTTTTCTACACTATATACAATTCTTAGTTTATACTGACAAATGTGAGTAATTAATGGGTCTGGTGCTTATATCAAGATCGCAACCTTGATCAATAGTAATTGTTATCACCGCCCGCACGACCAATGTTCGTTTATTTATATACCATGAACTAATTGAAATTCATTTGACCTAATCAGTTGATTGAATGAAATGTTCTTTTCTACATTTCGAAAATGCTTAGTCTAAGCAGACAAATATATATATATATATATATATATATATATATATATAGTTATATATATATATATATATATATATATATAGTTATATATATATATATATATATATATATATATAACTATATAACTATATAACTATATAGTTATATAGTTATATATATATATATAGTTATATATACATATATATATATATATATATATATATATATAATGAACTTTGTGTTTATATCAGGCTCGCAACCTTGATTGAAATAACGGATATTACCGCTCGTAGAATCAATTATAATTTCGGTATATAAATGTTCAATTTAATAACACTTCGCCGGGATGATGGTGGTAACTTGTTTGAACGTTATGTCTAAAGAGAAGTCATGTAGGCTCCACTAAAAAAATGAAAATTCTGTGCAGCCTACTGCAGGATATCGCAGCCGATAGAGTCACAAACTCCGAAGCAGATGTAACAATGTTTGCGCCTAGTCCGTTTGCAAGTTACTGGACGGTACTTGAAGAGTGTCCAATACGGGAGAAACATGTCTTCTGCATGAATTGCCCTTTATACATTATACAATACTCAGTTTACATTGACAATGTGTAGTTAATAGGATTTTAGTTTACGTCAAGATAGCAAAATTGATTTAAAAAAATTTCGTCACCGCCCGCCGCATCAACGATTTTTTACACACATGATGGGTTAAAGAAGTTTGCTTTTGGAACCGACAAAGGTCGTCTAATTGGGACACCTTTAGTTTGCTTATAATTTTTGCTAAATGCATCCAGTCAAAATTTTACCTCCTTATAATAACAGCTAATCGGAAAGGAAACTTCAAAAACAATCTAAGGCGCGATTTTCCGCTATATTTGTATACATAGATACTACTTCTAGGCTAATTAACCAATCGTCTTCATCTAGCACACATTTATCAAGAATTTCACACGAATGGTAGATACTGTTTTTCGCTGAGTGTTAATATATATATATATAATATATATGTTGCGCACCTAGTAACAGATTAGTTCAGTTGTGACCAGAAGGATAAACCAAGGCAGCATGAACGGAAAGTATAATCTCGTGCGCGCATTCGTTTTGTGCTTACTGGCGACTCATCAGTGGGATCCGGTATTACGCCCTTTAACCACATTGGTTGGCAAAATCTCCAATACAAATGTGTAAACCTGCAGTTGTGGAGCAAAATTCATATAAGGCTTTCGAAAGTGCCTGTAAATGGTACCAATCCTATGGCTATTTAGTCATTACCTAATACCAACACTATGGCTACCGAAATGGTACGTGGTACCAAAACACGTTGGTTGCACAGTCGGTATATGTTACCTACCATATGAATTTCAAAGTACGCTAAAGTTCAACAAAATTGAGAATAACTACTACTTCTGAACACCTGTTACTCCAACAAATCCCTTCTGGTCATATTTGAAATATTTTATAACCAGGTGCGGAACATCTAATGCATAATTACATATATAGCAGTTCTTCGTAAAACACAGTGTTTAAGTTAAGAACCGTTTTAAGATCAACATCTACTCTGGGTAGAAAACTTCTTAACAGAAATACTGAAGCCTTGGATACATCAGGAATGCATGAAATTCCATGCAAATGCCGTAGTCTAATACATGTTGGTGAAATACCGTGCTAAGTAAAGTCAAGGTAAGAAGAATACAAAGCAGCATGCGCGTTACTAATTATGATATTATGCGTAATTGAGTAGAGACTGGGCACAGATCTAACTTAGATATTTGCAGTCGCATAGCGTTAAATAGTTGCATCAGAATGAAAAGACTGATTCGGTAATCTATTAACATTTAATCTAGAGATAATACTATGAATAAAACAGTGGTGAGATTATCACCAGGTTCAATTTAGAACTCAGCATTAAAAATTTGTAGCAAAAGACATTTGCACAAATGCGAATCGGAAACTATTTCCAGAAACGGATGAAGAATATGGGATTAACATTACCTCATTCGTGGGCTTCTAAGTTACTAATTCGTAAATAAGTATTAAAAGTGTATTTACATCTATCCATTATTTATTTCACTTTATTTTCATCCATTACCCTAGTATGATGTCATTAAGGGTGTATTTGGTTTTCGTTTCTCCCCACCCATATCAATATTACGTCATTACACAAGGAACTAATAAGCAATTGGTCTGATGCGTGAAAAGAATATATGAGTTCCACCTCAAAGAAAAAAAGACTAACCAAGTTAAAATAGTTAGTATATAAATGAAAATTGTGTGTAGTGTGCGACAGCGATGTTGCGTGTTTAGAGCACCAGATTATAAAGCAGACGTGCCCAGGTTCTAGCCCTGACCTCGGCAAATTCTGGAAAGTATGTGATGAGTTCCCAGTAAGGAATAAACCGGTCTACTGGATGAATTGCCTTTCCATACTCTGCAATAACTAGTTTATACTGACAAATATATCTACATAACGGTTCAGGTTTCTATATCATTTTGCAACCTTGATTGAAAAATAATTGTTGTCACCGCCCGCGCAATAAATGTTTGTCTAATGGTATTTTAGTTGGTGGGTTGTATAATTGTATTTGATAATACTTGACTGATTTCTAAGCAGCTATAGGTACACATATGTGTGACACATGCCTATTTGGTGAATTGCCAGTTAGCAATTATGGAATTACCCACTCGAATGTATAATGAAACAGTTTGAATAAAATTTCACACTTGCGTCCTAATTTTTAAAAAACTTGTAATGAGCTATGGACTGATAAAAGGAACCGAAAGAGCGTATTGACAATAGTCCCAAGAGAAGGACTGAGAACTATTCCTCGTTAATCAAAACATAGAACAGGTATAATTAACATTTCGAGAACTCGTTTATGGTCTAATCGTTGGGAGTATCACAACACACAGTACACTTTCACACACAAGTAATGGAAATTGAGCTACTCTTGTACCAAACTGTTAAATTTATATTTATTTTTAAAGTATTTCCGATCAGAGCTACTAATAATAATCCCCGAAGATCAAGAAAAGTCGAACTAGCTACCAACCCACACATACGCACATACACACAAACTAATATATATATATATATATATATATATATATATATATATCAGAAAAAATTACTCTTTACATCCTAGGTTGTTATTTGACTATGTGGGTGACAACTAGTCCGACTTCCGGTTTTATTTCTATTTCTTGCTTGTGCTGATTTTTAATTGTTTGTGCATTTGCCTCTGGGTGTGTGTTTGTATCTGTGTGAATGTAAAGGCCAAACTCATTGTATTGCAAATTGATAGACAATGACCATTTTTTCGCGATTCCAAATATATATATGTGTGTGTACATTTTCGAATGTTGGTTAATAGATATTGAAGTTATGTCTATATAGTCTTATCCTTAAATTAATGGATTATAGTTATTGGCTCTGACTATGTATGCTTTCTATTTAAATATAAATAAATCAGTTTGAAAAAAGAATAACGCAATTTCCATAATTTTTGTGTGAAATTGTACTGTCTATTACCTTATTCCTGAACATGGGATCGTAAATGAGGTCTCGATACGTCAGTCATATCGATGGAGCAATATCGATATCTTGTGTACCGCGTCAATCAAATGGTGGAGAAAGTCATGTTCCTATAATGAAGGCATGACGAAAGCATAAACTTGATGTCGAGCTCCATTGGACGGAGGACGGTGTGCACGTGGAGATGTGGTTTAGACGACAACAATGGAAGAATCCATGCCAGGAAACATAGTAAATCAGCATGGGATAACTGAACTGCGCTTTTTATAAATTATGAAATTTAATTTATATAGCACTTTAATTTTTTTGGTAAAAGAAAATAACATTTTACTTATCCAATATTTTTTTAACTATAAAACCACGTGCCTCTGGTGTTAGCTCATATTTTGGCAAACGTAAATAATATGTCTTAGAATTTATTAACATTCCTTTTTAATGTGTTTATCATCCAAAATTGCAAAAATCTTATTCTCAGGTCCTATAGATGGAATCACGTTCTTCTCCCTACATTTTTTAAATAGGTAAACTAGAATTTATGATTCTATTTACAATAATTTTTCGTGCTTGAAAAGGTAAAAATTAGTTATTTAATTTCAGCAACATTTCTTGAAGTTTTATAATGTCCAATCACAAATGGATGTCATATAATTGGAGAATTTTGCATTCCTATCTTACGTATGCATTTCATCCATCTTAGTGACCTTATAATCTTCACTTTAGCATCGTTTCAAGGAACGGGAGAATGTCTCAACAACTCTTGATTGGTCTAAGCCAAAAATGACCCCATATAAAAAGTTGAAAATTATTTACTTACCAGTAGCTCGTCTTACAAGTGTATCTTCTCTTTGCACACTGCGGAAAAATGGTAATTATAATTCGCAATAGACCCGTTACAAATGTTCATCTCATATCTAGCAATAACAGGTGTTTAATTTTGTGTGTTGAATAAAGCATCAACTGGTCTATTTAATTTATAACATTTTTTATTTTAGAGTGATCTTTCAAAAGCCGAAATTGAAGGTAAGTTTTTGAAATCTTCTATTAATTAACACTTCTTTTATTCTTAATTTAAATTAATTATGTTTTTTTAAAATATTAATACCTAGTAACAGTTAATTTAAAATATAAATAAAAAATACAATAGATATTTATATTACGCGATCCCATGCTCTAGGAGAGTGTCATAAACATGTTAACAATTAAAAACGAAATTAAAAACTGTGAAAAAGATTGTTCGGTTATTGTAAATGATATGTAAATTAAACAAACGATATCACAACATTTAGAATACACTTTTAATTATGTACACGTATATTGAAAGAAATTAATTTAAATAGAACCAGAAGATTGTACCAAAGTCAGCATAAAATGGTTTTATTGTGAAATTGCTTCACATTACCTGATCATATTTGTTATGTATATAGTGCGTAGTACGATCTTCTACTGATTAGTTGCCAATATGTACGAAACGCATGTTGACATCGGAATATTCCTGTCTTTTATATAATTAAACGAACATAGTTTGAGCGGGCGGTGATAACAATTACTTTTAATCAAGGTTGCAATCTTGATATAAACACCTGACCCATTAATTACTTACATATGTCAGTATAAACTAAGAATTGTATAGTGTAGAAAAGTCAATTCATCCAGTAGACCGGTTTCGTCCTTATTGGGAACTCATCATGCACTGGCCAGAATTTGCCGCGGACAGGACTCGAAACTGGGCCGTCTGCTTCTGAATCGGGTGCTCTAACCACTGAGCCACCCTGACGCACAGTGGTTAAAGCACCAGATTCCGAAGCATACGTGCCCAGGTTCGAGCCCTGTCCGCCTTAATTCTGGACAGTACGTGATGAGTTCACAATAAGGACGAAACCGGTCTACTGGATGAATTGCCTTTTCTACACTATACAATACTTAGTTTATACTGATAAATGTATGTACATAATAGGTCAGGTGTCTGTTTCAAGATTGATTCTTTGATTAAAAGTATTCCTGCCGTTCATGATATTTTAACTAATTTGTTACTAAGTAGGCAGTGAATTATAATAAATGGAATATAGATTAATTCTCCATTAAAAAAGGGCTATTTAAATATATTTTAAAATAAATACTGGTTTTTTTCCACCGTAGGAGTAGAATCATTTTTCAGTAAAGAATATTTTTAAATTTCGTGTGAAACATTTGCGCATACTACTTATTTATGCTTCATTTTGATAAATCAACATGTAGTCACTTAGGTATTTGGTTCAACTGACACTTCCATTGAATTTCAATTTATTTTAGGCTACTGGGAGGGATAGCTGCATATCTGGTTTTCGTCCTGATATGTGCTTTTAAATTTGATCCTCGTGAGTTTGCCTTCCGTCGTGCTTCGATGGGCGAGTAATTAACTGTAGTGGGAATGGTGTTAATCTCAATATCGCGAATTTTGTTCTAGAAGTATATTTAATTTATTTCTTCAATATAGGAAATCAATGGTATTAATTTTCGTAGTCTGATCATTTTACAACATCTTATGCAATATTTATATTTTTTGTAGCTTAAAGCTGATAAACATATAATATAGGCAAAACCGGTGTACTGGATGAATTGCAATGTTTGGATAAAAATGACAAAGTACATAATTAAAATATTGCCATTAGACTTCAATTGAACGTAAAATCCTATATTGCCATGGTGTCCATATCATCGTAATATATTGTGTCTAGTTAGTTCGGATTTCAGGCCTCAAGAAATTCCAAATAGGTTCCATTTGAAAGTAAGGCTAACAAAAAATTGGTTGGGTTATGATTTAAATTGCCTTTGTGTATGATTCGGGTGGCGTAGTAAATAGAACCCACCTGAGCATTATACCAAGGTACGAATCTGCCCGCGGAAAATTCTACTATAAATAATGTTCAAAATTTGGAATAAAACCACTTCACTGGATAATCTGACTTGCTATACCTAAGTATGCAATGTTTACTTATACTGACAACATATATATATATATATATATGTAATCAAAATTTGCCACTAGACTCAAATCAAATACTTCCTAATTAAATACAGCAATGGACAGATCGGGATGGTATAAATCTATTATTGATTCCAAATATCCGCTGAAATATATTATATATATATATATATATATATATATATATAGTGGGACTAGTGTGTATTTCTTGCTCACAAACTGGATTTAAAGAGGAAGCATGTACAGGCATTGAGCTTGAACTGGTTGGTTTCAGTTTTTCACAATCTCTGTATGTTGACATATTTCTATCTTGTTTTGCTTTCCAATTTATATATAAAGATATGATCATTACTAGATATTTAAGGAGATTATGCGAGAGAAATGTTTCTTGTATCTGATAAAATTTCTTTTTGTCTTTACACACAGGAAGGGTACAATGAATAATACTAAGTTAGTTGAAGTGAAAACAGAAGAATATGCCAAAGTCAGCATGAAGGGAGAATATAGCCTCATGTACATGTGTGTTTCATACTTATTGGCGTCTCATCAGTAGACATCAGCACTGGGCTCAGTTCCCACTATTTAGCCAGTCAAACAAACTCTCCTCTAGGTCTTCAGAAACTAAATAATCTTGGATATAATACCATTACTGATTTCCATTATCTCGAGGTCTGTAGTTACGTTGCTGAAATCCTTTTTTTAAAAAAACTAATTCCTTGTTTTAAATTGATATATTTTCCGTCTTGCTATGCTGGTAATTTGGAAAGTTTGAAGCGTATCACTTCATGTCAGTTGCTGTTGCCTTGCATAAATAAGCAGCTAGTTAATAGACGCAAAAATTTTGTTTATTTCAAGGCAATAATCTTGACATTATGCAATTTTATCATCTTTCTCCACGCATTTAGTTCATACCTTTACTTGAAATTTTAATTTTAATTTGGTGAGAGCTGCAAACATATTTCAATTGCTTGCATGTAGTAACCGTGGTGTACCTAGTAAAAATCTCGTTCAAACATGGCCACGAACCTATGCCATGGTTAGCATGAAGAGAAGATGAAATTAAATGTACACACGCGTTCCATGTCGGCAGCCGACTCAGCAGTAGATGCCAGGTCTGCACCCCAAACCCACTACATATTTTATCCAGAAATAAAGGACAGTTGAGTGATGTAATGCACTAGACATTCGTTTATGAGCGAAGAAGTAGATTCGGCTTCACATAATGTCATTCACTGCACTATTTCAATGCAGATTTACTATAAATATTGTGCATCAAAACTTTCAATTGCGTCAAAATCATCATTTTGGTGGTAAGCCAAAGTTCGAAATAAATAAGAAAATCAACCATATACTTATACTGTGGTCACGATCAACATCACTTATCCCATTTTCGTAGTAAGTATAGCATCGCCCCATGAATCATTTTGGTCGCGAAGCGAAATATATGGGCAAGTATGTATTATATTCAGCGCAACCGTCGAAAAACACAGCAAAACTACCGCCAGTCATGGAAAGTCGAAACGCGTCAATGCGTGCGACTGGCGGTATTTTTGCTTTGTTATTCGACGACTGGTTAAATACAATTGGATTGGTGTTTATTTCAAGCTCGCAAACTTGATTTAAACAATTGTTACCACCACCCGCGCAATCAATGATTGTTTAATTCTGCGCAGCCAACTTTCCTGTCAAGTGAATGTATGGATCTGCTGAAATAGCAGGTGTTCATGATTAGAAATTTTCAATTTTGTCGAAATTACGCCTATCCAGAAATTTATTGTTTTGTTGCCATTTACAGGCTCTGTATATATATATATATTATATATATATATATATATATATATATATATATATATACATATAATGTCCATCTTTAATTTAACACAGTATTCTTATAATTAGGAAAACACAAATAACGAAGTGGATAAAGCGCCATTTATTTCGTGAATACTAATCATCTCTCTTACATAAAACAATCATAGCACCTGACCTTAATATTCACAGTTTGCTTCAACTTGATTATCCTTATCGATTGGCCAAGAATAACAAAATTCAACAACAATCTACTAGTATCCAGCCAAGAACAAACAGGCCCTCGACTAGAATCAACAAACGTACAGTCGGATTGGCAACAAACTGAAGTGGAAATAACAGAGGCGCATACGATGACAGAAGTCTCCAAACAATGTGAGCGTTTACCACTGCAATCAACACTGGCGTTGTTACCACGTGAAAACTTTGCGCAGCGAGGTGAAACGATCAACTATACTGGGATAAATAGCACTTGCATATGTAACAGTGAACAATGCGCACAAATGGTTAATTCTCAAGCTATCAAAACAATAATGACAAGATCTCAGACATCACTTCGCAATACTGCGAGAATGACCTTTACATGCAAACACGCATACACACAAACACAAACGCATACACACTCACCAACTAGTCAAAACAAGAAACAGCAGTAAAAACGAGTCAGATTTGTTACCACTAGCATAATCAATTGAAAACCCAAAATGTATAAATATGTATGATTGTATAAGAGATGATTAGTATTCACGAAATAAATGGCCTTTATCCACTTTGTTATTTGTGTTTTCCTAATTATAAATATATATATATATATATATATATATATATATATATATATATATATATATATTATACATAGTGAGTTGGCTTAGAGTCGCATTTTAAAATACATAATAGGAATTTAACCCACTTACTTGAATAAATATTAGTATTGAAATTGTACCGTCCACCTGTACCACATTTCTCGACCAAATATGCTGTAGGTATAGTGCGTAATACCGGCTTCTACTAACGAGTCGCCAGTAAGCACGAAACGCATGTTTACTTGAGATGGTATCTTTTGTTCAGGCTATTAATATATATTGTAGTTAGAGTTAGTTTTTGATTAAACTGATTTTTCCCTCAACATTTTGATTTATTTCTCGCAAACCTATGTCGCCTGACGTTTCGCATTCAAACGAATTAAAATAGTTACACTACACTAATCAAATCACCGATTGCTGATTAGATGCAATTTCCAGATTCTGTAGTTGCTGTATCATTTTTAATAATTAATAATATACCTGTTTTTATTTCAATATCAAAAGTACTGAACATAGATTATAAGTACTTTGCTGTTATTTGATTTTTCGTCAGGTTAAGATAACAAACGTAAGCTATACATCGTTTCTCATGGCTACCAAATGCGCGTAGAGAGGTAAATGTGTGTTTACCGCTTGATATGTTATTTTCTGGCATAAAATGTTGTCTTCCGTTTGATCGTTACACATATACCATATGAAATGCTGAGTTATTTGTCGTTTATGAAAATTCTCTCATTCATTCAAACGAAACAGTTTATCTCATAGCTAGAGTGTTAGTGTGGAAACGATAATCAGTGTTTGCATATAATTTTGTACAGTAAACACATAAAAGTTAATAATGTTGGTAATATGATTTAAATGGTACAAAAAAATGCGTCATTAAATAAATTTTGCGAGCTTGAGATATATACTAATCCAACTATATCAAACCAGTTGCACAACATAGCAAAACTTATGTCATTCACTCGCATTTACCTGTGTCTAACTTATATTTACATCGCACGGCTCTATGGCTACGCTTAACGAAAGGTTAAATAGGATGGGATTTGTGTTTATTTCAAGCTGAGAAAGTTAATGTAAGGAATTTTTATCATCACCCGCGCAATAAAATA
Organism: Eudiplozoon nipponicum; assembly: GCA_029291075.1. NCBI lineage: Eukaryota > Metazoa > Platyhelminthes > Monogenea > Mazocraeidea > Diplozoidae > Eudiplozoon > Eudiplozoon nipponicum. The sequence continues at coordinate 35,209 of JAQBSW010002954.1, forward strand.
TATTTTTTAATGTATACGCATGCAGCCGACACTTCCAGTCAAGTAAAACGCATATAAGACGACTAGAGATGAGAGACGCTTGTCTCACTTTGCTTTTATTACAAACACATTGCGGTTTCATACACTCTAGTTAAGTTTTCCATCTTGCTGTGGCAATGTTCATGGAAGTTAGAAACGCGTCACCACGTGTTGTACGACTAGTTTCATACAACGAAATTGGTGTTCATTGCAAGCTTGATTTAATGAATTGTTATCGCCATTTGCACAATCAACGATTATTTAAAGGATACATGTTTTAACATATTCAATTTTAATTTAGACATAAATCGTGTATCGAAGCATAAAATTATTATAAAGAAAGTATACACAACACAGTTAAAGAAGGCCATTATCTTTTCGCCAGAATTAAACTCGTCTGTAATTGATGGTACCCAATATAGTCTATTTTGGAAGGCAATGGGTTTTTAGGTTTGGTTGAAACTAAGGATTATTAAACAGAAAACAGGAAGCGATAAATGAACATGATGATACAAACACACAAATACTTAATTTACCAGTTAATATTTAAATCATACACGAGATTATTTTCTTTATTTAGACGTTATATACAGAATCTTCCGCCGCGGGTTACTCTTCGTCATATTTAACTTTGAAGAACAATTGTAAATCTGCCTGATTTGGAATGTGATTTTATCATAATGCATTCAGATATTACGGAAACCTTTTTAATTCAAATTACAGAATCTTATAACTGGCTGAACTACACCTTTTACATTATTAAAAGGCTTTTTAGAAATTTCGTAATTTTGGTCTTCTGACTTTGTCATCTGACAAGGCTGATTAAAGCATCACCAGAACGAAGAATTTATCTGCTGTCAACAAAACAAATAGTGGAAAGCATAGCATCAACACCAGTTGCGAAAGGGTTTTTCAAATTTTCGACATCGTCTACATTAACAAAATACTCGTGTTTATGCGTCTAAATTTTATTATAAGTCTTGTCTACATTATTTTTACAAAGGTTTCGATATTAATTTAAATAACAGTTACCTAATATGCATACAGTTGATAGTACAAATTAAGCATTGTATAGCGAAGAAAAGGCACCTCATCAAGTGGGCCGGTTACGTCCTTATTGGGAGCCCTTCACGTACCGTCCGGAATTTGCCCCGGACAGGGATCGTACCTTCCCCAGGTAGCGTGGTGTCTGGCGTATAATGAAAGAATGGGCTACGGTTAGTAGGAAATTTTGGTCTAAAGGGAGGTCGTATTAGCTCCACATGAAGGAAAGGCTTACCAAAAAAGCATTAGTTAGTTTATAACTGCGAATTTTGTGTAGTGTGCGGCAGGATGGCTCAGTGGTTAGAGCACCAGATTCCGAAGCAGACATGTCCAGGTTCGAGCCCTGTCCGCGACAAATTCTGGACGGTACGTGAAGAGTTTCCGATAAGTGAGAAACCGGTCTACGGGATAGATTGCCATTGCAACACTATACAATTCTTAGTTTATACTGACAAATGTTTTTACATAAAGGTCCAGGTGTTCAAATCACGATCAATACCTTGATGATTTAAATACTCGTTAACGCCGCTCGCGCTAACAATGGTCGGCTAACAATAGAAACTAGTACATTAGGTTTGTATGCATTGTTTGATTACAGTTAAAAATTTTTTGTCAATTCGTGCACTGTAGACATTCAGGAGGTGTTTGATCTTTTCGACTTCTGGGATGGACGCGATGGCATGATTGATGCTCAAAAGGTCGGAGACCTGCTCCGTTGCACAGGAATGAATCCTACCAATGCCATTTGCATTAAACATGGAGCCACTGACAGCGCCGGTGAGTGAGCAGATGCGTTGTGATATTTTTTTCACTTTATTGATTTATTTGTAGATTATTTCTCGAACTAGAATAATAAAAGGCAATACCGAATTATTGAACATGACGCGTACATCGCCGACGAGAATTTGCTTTTCCAAATTAAAATAAACCAATTACACCTGTTAAACTGGCTGTAGTTTCCTACAATTAATAAATGTAGTTTTATAAATGATCATTTAAATTGTACAATGCTTTATAATTTCCAATTTATTTTTTCAAAAATATTCATGGTGATTCGTGTCCGATATCAGGAAAATGCCTAGGTTTAACGGTATCCTGTTTCTGAACTTAGTTTAAAACATAATGGAGAAATAATTTGATTTAATATGCTAAACTGCGGGAAGATTACCTAAACTAGTTTGCTGCTCAATATAAAAACTACATCAAGAATCGAAAAGAGGAACAGTGAATTTGACGATATTTAACCTGGTTCGGTACGACGAGATTGGTGTTTATTTCAATCTCGCAAACTTGATTTAAATAAATGATTTAAAATGACTGTGATTGACTCAAATAAATTACATAGCTGATTGAATAACTAGTTAAAGTAATTAGGAAACAACCACTGCGATAAACTGCCATTGTCTAGCTCACACAATTGCTTTTGTATATATATATATATATATATATATATATATATATATATGTATATATATACGATAAATGCGGGTGTTAAAGCACGCCAACACGCGCGCATACGCAAAAACCTTTCACCAATTTGTGCTCAACTAATGCGCACACTTCTCGTGTTTATTTATTTGTGGGTGAATTTCGTTGCAAATAATAACTTCCGCTTTACGTAAAACTTTTTTCGAAATTCATAGTACCCTTTACATGTGCAAACGGAAAAAGAAATTTTATCAGGAAAAAAATCTGCTTATTTCTACATATTATTCTCAAGTGTCTACAATCAAACTGTTCTTATATATTATTTTGTCTTTTATATATATATATATATATATATATATAAATATATATGTATATTTATGTATATATACATATATATCTATAAGTATATATTTGTATATATATATATGTATATATATAGATGTTCATTTGTAGATACTTGAGAAGAATATGTAAATGAGACAGTTCATGTATCAGATAAAATTTATTTTTCTTTTTACACATGGAAATAATACTGTGAATTCTATTAAGGCTCGCATACCAAAAGAATCTTTTTTCGAGGCTTGTGTTGACAAAAATCTTGAAATCGGCCTGATTTCTAGTGTTATTACTTATAAATTATGTTTAGCTATTGTATAAAGTTTTCTAGAATTCCTTCCTTCAGCAATCGGCCATTTAGATTTAACTTTCTCACTGAGCAGCTATGGTACTTGTAAAAATAATAAACCCTGAAATCTTTTATCGCTGGGAGCTTGTCCATTACATGTATTTTAAGAAGCGTTTTGTTGGATAAAAACGTCACTTTTGAATTAGGCAAACATGAATTAACAACCTTTTCAATTTTTTAGAATAAATATTTCCGTTCTTATCAAATTAGTATGTGCAGGGTTAGCGTACAAATTTACTAAAATAACTTTTAAACTGATTTAATATTTTTACCATACCAGGTGAAAAACAGTACAAATTTGACGAATTCTTGCCTGTGTATCAGGGCATTCTACGTGAAAAACAGGCTGGAACATTTGCAGACTACATGGAAGCGTTTAAAACCTTTGACCGTGAAGGAATGGGCTTTATTTCTCTAGCCGAGATGCGTCATGTACTCATCAGCTATGGTGAAAAGCTGAGTGAGGAAGAAGTCGACCTAATTCTGAAGTTCACAGACACCAAAGAGGATTTGGAAGGCAACGTCAAATATCAAGGTAGGTGGCCATTTATGAGGTCTATCGCTTTACATACACAGGAAATGAGCTATGCCACTCTGAATTATGTTATATAAATTAAGTTGAGCGTTCAATTTTCCTCTTATCAGTCATTTACTATGGTAAAACATCTTGTTTGTTTTGTGTAACGTATCGTTTTAAAGCCGATTGTGTTAAATGAAATTTTTAAAATCAAATGACAATAACATGTAACTGCGCTGCGCTGTGGATTGTCAATTCTTTGCTTAAGCATTAATAATAATAATAATAATAATAATAATAATAATAATAATAATAATAATAATAATAATAATAATTATAATAATAATAATAATAATAATAATAATAATAATAATAATAATAATAATAATAATAATAATAATAATAATAATAATACGTAACTTAGCAAAACGTGTCACGAGTATGGTTTGGCTCCACGATTTCACATGTGTATATTCTTTAAAAATATTTGTACCAATATCGTTGTTGAAGCAGATATTTGAACAAGCTCAATTTGTTTACTTAAATCAAGTTTGTGAAATAACGATAAGCACTAATCTTTTTTACCATTAGCACATTGTAGAACTTGCTGTCTGCCACTTGACCAGATGTGTTATGAACTTCTTTAGTCATCATATACTCATAATGAAAAATTAGCTAACGTATATCAGGCCAAAATTTACCGGTAAAGCATAAAATTGATGCCCACGTTAGGTTCGCAGACTTCATTTAAATAAATAGTGTCTCCAATTGGGAATGAAATGGTTGCCTAGTTAATTCAGAGTTCAAAGAAAATAAAATTTTTCTACGTTGAGATCCAGACTTCCATGTTTTATTGACAATTCTGTCACCTTGGGGTACATTGAAGTCCTCCTTTCATCCATTGATTGGCGTGTTTCGATGTGATGTCCAACTATAACGAATGACACGCTCAGTTACAGGCAGTGGGAATGGCATGGACAACGGGCCTAGTACAAATATTTGATTAGTAATTAAATTAATAAATAAATAATATTTCAATGCAAGAAATTATTATAAAGTAAGTATAAAAACCATCTAAAGAAATTAGGTTTCGAAACGTCGCTAGTCAACGAAGATTAGATCGTACTTCATTTCCAGTGATTAGTATGAACGATGTTGAAGCCTTCAGAAGAAAGGGACGTGACCGCACCCAGCCAAACCGAAGACCAGATCGATGCGTATTTGTAAATGGGAATCAATCGTGTCTTTGCGGAACTGAATGTGCAGAGCAACAACCCGCGAATGTCAACAGTTAAAAAGGTTATTTTCCGTTCGCCAGAACTCATTTCTACTAGAATATCCGTGGTTTTATATAGTAGACTTTGAAAGTTGAGGTAATTTAGTTACTTTAGTGTACACGTTTTGTCAAACGACCAACAGGAAGCTGGTAGCGCATCTACGTACGCACAAATGCACAGACATACACAGAAACGCACAAATGCCCAGGCCAAAATATAAAAACGCTAAAGGAACACAATTATCACATTTTTTATTCAATTGAAAACACGTTTCGTTTATTTAGCAGCGGAGAAAAGATTTTTCAAATGACAAAACACACAATTTCTAACTCCTTTTTGTTCCTTGATATGAAAAAACGCCTGGAGGCACACCTGGTGTATTATGCGATTTTATAAGCTATCTTTTCATCTATTGTAGAAAAGTTGTTCCCCTTTTCCAACAAGACTCAATTTGAAATCGGTTTTGATTTGTTTCTTTGGTAATTGGCCATTCTAGCCTATATAGTGCATTAATCATTTATTACATGCATAAAAATAAACGATGATAAATTGTTTGGTTGCAAGATACTTATCATTCACAATTCGTTTTGTCTATATTATGATCGCAAATCAGATTTACACTATTATTGGCACCACACTTGCAACCAATGTCCGCTTGATTTTGTAAAAACTCAATGAAATATCCCTTTCCCAGTTAGCATGGTGTCTGCTCTATAATGACAGATTTTGGGTAGTTAGATTAAACTTTATGCCTAAATGGCTGCCATATGGGCTCCAACTAAAGGGAAGACTAAAAAAGTTTTTTTTTAAATTATCACTTAGCAGTTATACACAACACAGTTAAATTTAGCCAGTTTTCGTACATCAGAACTCGCCTCGACTTAATTATACAGTACCTTATTTAAAACCTTTTAAAAATCAGAGGTTGTGGAAAGCGTGCACACATTCACTCAAATATACGCACAAACAAAGCACATAGCTATGTTCAGATCGTGAACAAACTTCATTTGTTCATTTGGTGGAGGATTATGAATGTTGCATTCAACAGCTTCCTCTGTGCGTGATTCATTTTTTGTTTTTATTATAAAACACACCTGAAAACTTACCCGATCTAGATTTTTTGAAACAAAGTTGTCCGCTTTTACGGAAACTTTCCCGTGTTTCCAAGCTGTGTTTGGTCTGAAATGCCATTGAATTCGTTTTATTAAAAAATTGGCCAATCCGGCCTTCATACGCACCGAACAGTTATGACATTTCGTTAAATCATGTTTGCGAATTTGAAGTAAACACCAATCCCATTTATTTAACCTCTCGTCGAAAAACATAATAACACTACTGCCAGTCACACATACTGACGCGTTTCGACCTTCCATGATCATCATTAGAGTACGACGGCAGGCTGACTAGTAAGGATCAGACCGTAATGCATATATATGGAAAGGAAAATTAGATTTGCGGCTCTTACATTTAGTAGACTCGCATACATTGTACTTGACAGGAAATGTCGGCTGCACAATTTCTATGCGATCCAAATATTATGCCAACAATGTTGTTTCGATTGCAGGTGTCCTTTATCAGCAAGCCTCAGTTGAACGTTAGGTATTGGCGAAATTACTATTTGCTCGTCGTTAAGGCGACGTTTCGGAAAATCATTTCACTTCCGCTTCAATACCCTGTGAATTTGGTTCCGGCTAGTACATTAGGTGAATTGACCAACCCTAGTTCGTAACAACCATCTGTCCCACATTTAGTTGTCCTTTTTGGGCATCCTCTACGTCATCTGCTCCTGGTTCTTCTCGTTGGTCTACGGGCGATGCAATGTAGTGGCCTCCGCTGTAGTCTTCATGGCTTTGTTCAACTACGTTATTTAATAGCTAAAATCATAACTGGACAAAAACTTTGCCTAGTCTATAAATATGGAAGCATACTCAGACGCCTAGCCTTAATTAAAATGAAAAAGTGGTTTCTTGACATGATGCATTTTTCACAGGACAAATAAAGCTTAATCATAGATATGCGTGCAACATGATTATTATTTTGCACTCACTAAGTTGGTATGTAAACCAACTAGCTCGGATTCAATTTTCTACTATTTCTGCCTAAATAGAATTGATCATGGGCAGAAAAACAGTGTTTGATAAGGTTACCTACAGATAGCGACGGAATTTTGCCTTTTAAACAAGGTGGAGGATGTCTGCTGGTAGAAGTAACGAATATTATGTCAGCTGGATAATTTGTGAACGTGAAAATGGAAAGCAGTTCATCATTTATGCACTTCATGGTCTCTTCAAATTTGCAGTGGAGATGAATAAACTTTAAAGAAGTTAACAACGGATTGTATTTTATCACTCGGCTTATACTTATCTATAAAATGTGGTTGGTAACTGTTAATGATAAGTGGGTTACGCATGCCATCGAACTGAGCCTGTAAACAGTTAGGCGAACAAAAATGCAATTTTCTACCAATCAACGAATTAGTTAAGCTATTCGACATTTCTTTGTGTAGTAGCTGTTCAAACTGAAATACAGTACTGTTCATGTTTTTTCATGGAAGTGTGATCTGTACAATGTGCCATCAGTTCTACATTTGAGCAACAAAAAAGGATATCTAAAGTACTATTCTCTTTATATAATTAAACGAACATTGGTTGCGCGGGAAGTGATAACAATTATTATAATCAAGGTTGAGATCTTGATATAAGCGCTTGAACTATTAAGTACTTACATTTTGTCAGTATAATCTAAGAATTGTATAGTGTAGAAAACGCAATTCATCCAGTAGACCGGTTTCGTTCTTATTGGGAACTCATCACGTACTGGCAAGAATTCGAGCCCTGTCCGCGGATAATTCTGGCCAGTACGTGATGAGTTCCCAATAAGGACGAAACCGGTCTACTGGATGAATTGCGTTTTCTACACTATACAATTTTTAGATTAGACTGACAAAATGTAAGTACTTAATGGGTCAGGTATTATTCTCTTTTTTTCACTTGTTAAACGATTAGTGCAGTGTCATTTATTAAATTTGGAAAAAGTAAATTGGAAAAAAATCAAAAATTCATAATATGGAGGTAGAAAGATTTAGACATTTTCTGTCTGGTTGTGTATTAAATAGTGAGCCTGACTTTAATTTGTCGCTAATCTGGAGGAATTTTCATTGAAGCATCATGCTCTTCGCATATTCTGCCTCGATACATGAATCATATCATAGTAATCCTGATGAATATATAATTGCACGCGAAGTAACGTCTCTTATTAGTCGTGACAGCTCAATTTCTCGAAATCTCATTTGTTGTATCATTTCAATAAAAATCAAAAGTGATCCCAATTGTCATCAAGTAAAATCTCCTCTTTCGTGTGCCCTAGATGCGTTTCACAATGTTTAACTAAATTTTATCACAATTATTCATGTACCAAGTATGTATTAGGTTTTGCGAACCTAGTAACAAATTAGTTCAGTTGTGACCAGAAGGATAAACCAAAGGCAGCATGAACGGAAAGTATAATCTCATGCACATTCGTTTCGTGCTTACTGGCGACTCATCAGTAAGAGCCGGTATTACGCCCTTTAACCACTATATATTTGGTCGAAGTATGTGTAATAATAGGACGGTACAATCTCGCATAAATTGAACTTGACTGGAAATATCGGCTGCACAATTTCTATGCAGTCACGAACATTAACTGTTTGTAGCTTTCGCCACATATACATATATAAGCAATACAATTTAACAATAATTGATTGCGCGGGTGTTGGTAACATTTCTTCAAATAAAGTTTGCGAGCTCGAAGTAAACACCAATCCCATTGTGTTTAACCAGTCGTCGAACACAACAAAACTACCGCCAGCCGCACATATAACTTTTAAGTACATATATATTCAATGCGGTCTCATCTTCGATAGTGAGTTTGCCGTCGTACACTGATGATGATTATGGAAGGTTGAAACGCGTCAGTGCGTTGCGGCTGGCGGTAGATTTTTATGTTATTCGACGTCTGGTTAAACACAATGAGATTGGTGTTTACTTCAAGCTCGCAAACTTGATTTACAGAACTGTTACCACCACCCGCGCAATCAATTATCGTTAAATTGTATTGCCTATATTTGTATATGTGGCGAAAGCTACAAACAGTTAATGTTTGTGACTGCATAGAAATTGTGCAGCCGACATTTCCAGTCAAGTTCAATGTATGCGAGACTGCTAAAGGCGAGAGCCGCATATCTAATTTTAATATCCATATATATTCAATGCGGTCTCATCCTCGATAGGCAGTTTGTCGAAACGCGTCAGTGCGTTGCGGCCGGCGGTAGTTTCGTTATGTTGTTCGAAGACTGGTTAAATACAATGGGATTGGTGTTTATTAAGAATATAGTCTTTCTAAATTTCATCTCTAACTACTCGTTTGATTTTAAATCTATTTGTGATTTGATCCCTAATTTTGTGTTTTGCACCCCTAACTTACCTATTGTGATTATTCTAATAATACGATATTTAGAAGTAATAATTGGCCTGATGCTTGCAAAAGGTAAATTAATGTCTATTGACTGCAGTTTCATTTAGATGTACGTACATGTGTATCAATTATATTTTAACGAAGTTTTTTAGTTATGAATACACATACACTTGCACATGAGTGGCGTGCGCCAATTTAATCGTATGCCAATAAATTTTATTAACTAGACTATCTTGGGTGCAACCCTAGTGGTGTGGATTGAAATTTAACATGTGCATTGTCTTTCGGACTTCTAGTTTTATCACTCATGGCATGCTTTTATGACGAGTTTTTCTGAATTGAGTGTGCAAATTGATTAGTTAACGCATGCAATTGATAAATTATTATTCAGCCACTCTGGTCTAAATTAGTTATGATGATGTACACACACACACATGTGACACGCGAATATCTAATGCAAGGCCAGTCTGAAGTATAAATATTATGGCTAGAGGAAATAACGCGCTTGCTTCATTAGTTTCGTTTGTTAAACTTGTGAGGCATATTGCAACTGATGAAGGCTATTGATAAGTTTAACCAAAATATATTGAGAAAAGTAAACTATTGGAACAATGAAAGCTGCGTTAGTCAAAACCCAGATCAGGTACTTTCTATCTGAACTTTTTCTGGATTAAAGTGTAATCGCCATTCTACAGCTTTGGCCAACATCTTCTGCAGCCTAACACGTAATTCGTGTTCAGTAGTGGCCCATATAATAAATTGAATTCAATATATAACAGTTAAATACTGTTTGTTGCGAAGAACTAATACTGAGTCTGTAAAGGATACTAACACTATGGCTATTGTGTTAGTAACTTATACCTTTTTTGAAAGCGATGAGTACCGGATACTAACACTATGGTTTCCGAGTCGGTACATGATATCAACCTGATGGATATAAATTTATGCTAAAGTTCACCCAAATTGAGAATTACAACAATTTACGAACACCTGTTACTCCAGTAAACCATACACTCTGGCCTTCATCGATTTCAGTTATCACATTTCGCGGTAAGCATGACATCACTCAATTCAATATATTACAGTTAAATACTGTTTTGTTGCGAAGAACTAATATATATGCAAGTATGTATTAGGTTTTGCGAACCTAGTAACAAATTAGTTCAGTTGTGACCAGAAGGATAAACCAAACGCAGCATGAACGGAAAGTATAATCTCATGCACATTCGCCAGTAAGCACGAAACGAATGTGCATGAGATTATACTTCCCGTTCATGCTGCCTTTGATTTATCCTTCTGGTCACAAGTGAACTAATTTGTTACTAGGTTCGCAAAACCTAATACATACTTGCATATATATTAGTTCTTCGCAACAAACAGTATTTAACTGTAATATATTGAATTGAATGATGTCATGCTTACCGCGAAATGTGATAACTGATATCGATGAAGGCCAGAGTGTTTGGTTTAACTGGAGTAACAGGTGTTCGGAAATTGTTGTAATTCTCAATTTGGGTGAACTTTAGCATAAATTTATATCCATCAGGTTGGTATCATGTACCGACTCGGAAACCATAGTGTTAGTATCCGGTACTCACCGATTTCAAAAAAGGTATCAGTTACTAACACAATAGGCATAGTGTTAGTATCCTTTACTATCTCGGTATATATATTATATAGTGTGAGTTAGCATTGAAGTCGTATTGTCGTTGACTTTAGATTATGTTAGCTTCACTATTACAGGTTTACACATTCGTCTAGGAGATTGTACCGTCCTATTATTCCACATTCTTCTACCAAATATATAGTGGTTAAAGGGCGTAATACCGGCTCCTACTGATGAGTCGCCAGTAAGCACGAAACGAATGTGCATGAGATTATAGTTTCCGTTCATGCTGCCTTTGGTTTATCCTTCTGGTCACAAGTGAACTAATTTGTTACTAGGTTCGCAAAACCTAATACATACTTGCATATATATTAGCTCTTCGCAACAAACAGTATTTAACTGTAATATATTCATGTACCAATTTGTAAAGCAAGATGCTATATTTCAAAATTATTTCCCGTGACAACGTTTATCGAGAGCAGTCCAACCCTCCTTCGCAGTGCAATTTAAAACAGCCAATAGCCGTTATATATATTTTTATACGCGGCTTCTCAGTTTTAAAAAAAAACATTAATTAACGTCTGCAGGTTTTCTTTCAGGTGGCCGAAACATATGAGACATCGCGTTGAGTGACATTTTTTCATTAACTCCTAGCGTTAGATAATTGATATTGCTTCAAGTTCAATAGATGCTTGCAATGCGTATGCAATGAAATGAAGCGGGTAACCGTTACAAATTAGAGTATTTTGCATAATATTCAGTTCAATCTGCGTCTTGTCAGCCGAACAAATACGCGAAGGTGATATGTAGAGTGATTAATAGTGAGAAAGTCATAGATTCTGGGCCTTGCACAGACACGTAGTTCAAGTACAATAATTGACTATTAATTTTAATTGGTTTTATATATATATATATATATATATATATATATATATATATATATAATCGCAAGAACACTAGTTTACAGAGTAAAGTTAAGTAAAAATTCAAAAACGCAGATATAATCATATCGATGTTTATTAATAAATAAAAACATTAAAATTATGAATTTGATCGTATATAATAACTATGAATTTCTAATATTCTTACACGGAATGATAGAGACTTAGGTAGATAAATCGATTGGCAGACCAGTAAGAAGATGAAGAGATATATGTAGGTAGCCAGATGAGCAACTAGGAAGAAAGGTCGGAAAATAATTCTACTTGGTAATTAGGTAGTTAGAATACACACTATATATATATATATATATATATATATATATATATATATTGGTGTGAATATATGACTATCTAAGTGGTTAACAGATAAATAGAGTTATTGATCATCATGCAGATAAATATATTTATTGATAGATAGGTAGATATATGAATATATTTGTAAATTGGTCTTTTTTATACTTAATATTTAAATAAGACATTATCGATTGAAAAGTTTTTTTTCAAATGGATGTTTATATTTGTTTGGTGGTAACATTAGCAAGTAGGTAAACTTACACATATTGCACGAATAATAAGTTGATTAAATTGTAGTAAATTAGATGAATGTTGAAGTTGAGAAACTGGAAAAAATTCATCAATCTACAACTATGAATAAATAGATGTCTAGAAAGATGAACAATCAGGTGAAGGATATGTAATTGTGCAGAAAGAAATGGTTTTTTTAATATGCGTATACACCGATCTGATATTACCTTTAAATAAATACAACTGTTTATGGTTCTTTAATTAAAAATATATACACAAAATGTATAAAGAATAAATAAGCAGATCTATTTATAACTGGTTAAATATATTACTGTAAGGTAGTTGGATTGATTGCTGGTTCAAACATTTCGTATTCGAGGAAAGAGGAATAGTCTTATTTGTTTACACTAGGAAGTGTCCATTAATTATTTTTCTTATCAATGGGGTTGGTGTTTATTTCGAGTTCGCAAACTTGATTTGAACCATTAATTATCAAATATTGTTTACTAAATCAAGGTGATCCATAGCCTAAAAAAATTAAAACATTTAATAACTAACCCAATCATTGATTGACACCTACTTACTTCATTGCCATTCAAAAAGCGAGCGCTTTTTTATTCAAGTAAAATAATTTAAATATGTTCTATTCTTTGCAATATGAGCATTTATAAACGTAATATTACATCTCATATGCAAATCAAGCAAGTAAGGGCATGATTTATATAATTAAACAAACATCGATGACGTGGGCGGTAATAAAAATTACTTATAATCAAGGTTGCGATCTTGTTATAAACGCCTGTCTCAATATGTGCATACATTTGTCGGTATGAAATAAGTATTGTATAGCGTGGAAAAGGCAATTCGTCTAGTAGATTCAGTTCCGTCCTTATTCAGAAATCATCACGTACTGTCCAAAATTTGCTTCTGAATCTAGACAGATTACTGATGACTTGTAGCAGCCAACTTGTTTCTCCTATCAAGTTTACTATTTTTTGGTCCTCACAAGATATTGCAGCAAAAACGAGAGACCGTTCTCATTTGTGCATATTGGGATCGTTCAGGGACCTGGTAATTTAATTATTCTCTTCAATTATAATCTGAAGGATAAACAGAAGGCAGCATGAACGAAACGGAAAATCTTGTGCACATTCGTTTCGTGCTTACTGGCGACTCATCAGTAGGAGCCGGGATTACGCGCTTTGCCCACTATATGCCTGGGTGAGAAGGAATGTGCACGAGATTATACTTTCCGTTCATTCTGTCTTTGGTTTATCCTGCTCATAATTGAACTAATTTATTACTAGGTGCCAACGCCAATGCATATTAACTTCATATATGGTATATATATATATATATTCTTTTGAAATGCGAGCTTTAATAAAATTTATTGTACCCTTCTCAACTATCTACTCATGAACATATTTTTATATATAAATTGGAAAGCAAAACAAGATAGAAATATGTGAACAAAGAGAGTGTGAAAAATAGAAACCAATCAAATTGCGTGCGTCACATCCAGTTCAAGCTCAATGCTTGTACGTACTTCTTCTGCTTACATAAATCCGGTTGCAATTTGTTTATCCATAAGGCTTCGTATGTGGCTAAACTCCCTTTTGTTTTTGTTATTTAGGGTAACACACTTGCCTTTACCAGCAATCAAAGAGAAACAGCCGTTAATGTCGATATCAAATATTATTTACCAATATACATGCGCAAGTTGTCGATCAACTTACGTAGGCCGATCGACCAGACGGTTAATTACTCGAATGAGAGAACATTGCAACTTGAACGCCTGTTTTAAATCAAATGGTGAATACATGTCTGCTATTGCACAACCCATCATCGAAACATCGCACGTATGTTCTCCAGACGTAGCATTCAAAGTAATTACTCAATAACAAAAAAAAGGGAGTTTATCCACATACGAAGCCTTATGGATTAACAAATTGCAGCCGGATTTACGTAAGCAGAAGAAGCACGTACAAGCATTGAGCTTGAACTGGATGTGACGCACGCAATTTGATTGGTTTCTATTTTTCACACTCTCTCTGTTCACATATTTCTATCTTGTTTTGCTTTCCAATTTATATATAAAGATATGTTCATGAGTAGATATTTGAGAAGACCAAGGAGAGTTAAAATTTTCTTATATCTGATAAAATTTCTTTTTGTTTTTGCACAATAGAAGGGTACAAATGAATATATATATATATATATATATATATATATATATATATATATATATATATATATATATATATATTGTTCTCCGCCCCAAACAATATCTAACTGTTATTTAATTATTCTGTTTTTCGTGACAAAGCTCTTTGCAGATCAAAATTATCTGCACAGTGTTATAAAACGTACACAGTAATTTCTGCCTATTACTAGATTATATATATATATATATATATATATATATATATATATATATATATATATATATATATATATATGGAGGCTAATCTTGAGTTTAGGGACACTGAAAGCATGGTTCAGGGAGCTGCAGGTATAAACCTTATAGATGTGGAAGGAAAAATTAACCCTTCAAACTCGTAAAGACATACTAAGACTGATACTTACTTGGCGTCTATTGGGCTTTCATTAGTTTTATAGGGCCACAACCTCTACAATATATCAAATTATAAAAAAATCTGTAATCTGAATTTATTAATAAAATGTTTACTTTTTTTATTTTAGAATTCATCAACGCGGTTATGCAATCGCAAAGCTAGACTCATCCTGGCTGTTTTGCGATGAGACAAATTATATGGAGTCGATAATGAGTTGTTTTAGAATCCGAATCAGTCACTAGTAAACGTTTTGCAACCGACATCATACCTACCCTAGTGTTAAAGAATTTTCAGCTCTGCAATAAAAGGACCAGAAACCAATGCATTGCTGTCAGTCATCAAACAACCTTTCGCAAATATGAGAAATATCGTTGCAGCCTCAATCCCTTCCATTTAACTTTTACCTGACAGTTAAACGGAAAAAAGTCCTGTCCTTAATATTCCGTAGACACCGTGGGGAGTAATTAGGCTCACCACACAATGAGAAACACACACTCACAAACACAAACATACAAACACACACAAGAAAGCAAATTTACGCACACCCGACCGCTTGTAGTGCAGTTTTTGTTTTGAAAACTCTCCTGTGTCACGGTCATTTTCATTTTTCTGTCTAAATAAGTGCACTGAACTTTGTTGCATTTCAAAGTATAATGGAGAAAATAATTTTTCTACTATTTGCACGAAGAAAAAATTTAAAAAAAACGTCGAATAGGTCAGAAAAATCAGGCAGTGAAGCCTTTTTCGCACAATTATTATGTATCCGAAGCGATTGCTTTATATTCCTATTGAAATCTTTCATTTACTTATAAAAATAAAGTAGTATACAAATATTAATGACTTATTTTAAATTTTGAGGGCATTTATTGTGATCAGTTTTATAAACTTGCTCAGTTTATCGTTTGATTTTGGCTAATAAATATTTAAGGTTACGTAAGAGTCGAATTTTTAAAACAGGGAATTGTACTTACGCGTGTGCGTGTATGTTCGTAGTGATGATACGAGAAAAATAGGTCACTAACATAAACATAATGGGGCCCACAAAGCCCCATGTAAAATTATGTCTAAAATAAACAACTGCTCATAATCTCATGCACATTCGTTTCGTGCTTACTGGCGACTCATCAGTAGGAGCCGCTATTACACCCTTTAACCACTATATATTTGGTAGAAGAATGTGGAATAATAGGACGGTAAATCTCCTAGACGAATGTGTAAACCTGCAATAGTGAAGCTAACTTCATATAAAGTCAACGACAATGCGACTTCAATGCTAACTGACACTATATAATATATATACCGAGTTTGTAAAGGATACTAAAACTATGGCTATTGTGTTAGTAACTGATACCTTTTTGAAATCGATGAGTACCGGATACTAACACTATGGTTTCCGAGTCGGTACCTGATACCAACCTGATGGATATAAATTTATGCTAACGTTCACCCAAATTGAGAATTACAACAATTTCCGAACACCTGTTACTCCAGTTAAACCATACACTCTGGCCTTCATCGATATCAGTTATCACATTTCGCGGTAAGCATGACATCATTCAATTCAATATATTACAGTTAAATACTGTTTGTTGCGAAGAACTAATATATACTTTCCGTTCATGCTGTCTTTGGTTTATCCTTCTGGTCACAACTGAACTAATTTGTTACGAGGTTCGCAAAACCTAATACATACTTGCATATATATTACTTCTTCGCAACAAACAGTATTTAACTGCTCATAAGTATATATCGAGTGGTTGATGTATTTCGATTACTTGGCTCCCCGCCATGAAACGTGAGGGCGCCCTTAATTACATCATTGCACGTGGTAAGTGTAAAGCAAATTGTGTAGCACATGTAAATGGTAAACCAATATTTATCAACTTTAATTAAACCTAGTTGGTTGCATACAGAAAATATAGACATATGCACATTCGCGGTGTGCACCTGTTTAGTGAAACATCAATAAACTATTATAATACTAAACTGTCAGAAGTAAAAATAAAACAGTGAAAAGAAATATCATACTTCCATTAATTTTTCCCCTACGGTATACGATGAATTGTGGACCGATGAGGGATACCAACAAAGGTATCAAAAATTAATATTTATAGACGAAGGATAAATAACTAATGACCAAATTTTTAATGCGTGCTAAATGCATATGCTATTTCAATAGTCCAGAACCAGTCAACATGACTTTTGAGGTAGACAATTTCTCCTATAAAACCTTCATTGTGTAAGTTTTAATTGTAATCAGAACTATAGAATTCAATATAAAATAAGCACCAAATTATATATTACGTATTTTGTACCGCCGAATGTAGATATATAATGAGAATATGGCGATTCTTCAAATAAAGTTTGCGAGCTTGAAGTAAACACCAATCCTATTGCATTTGACCAGTAGGCGAATAGCACAGCGAAACTACTGTCCGTCACACGTACTAACGCGCTTCGACCTTCCATGACCGTCATAAGATTACGACTGGAAACTGACTAGCGAGGATCAATCCGCAATGCATATATATGGAAAACAAAATAAGATATGCGGCTATCACCTATAGTAGTCTGGCATGCATAATACTCAACTGCAAATGTCGGTCGCACAAATAGTATGCAGTCACGACCATTAACTTTCTGCAGATTTCGCCACATGTATATAATTTAAACATTTAAAAAATCATTGATTGTGCAGTTGGTCGTAACAATTCTTCAACTCAATTTTGCGAGCTTGAAGTAAGCACCTATTCTATTGCATTTTACCAGTCGTAGAATAACACAGAAAAACTACTGTCAGCTACAAATACTGGCGCGTTCCGATTTTCCATGATCTTCAACGAGTAGGACGGAAAATGACTAACAATGATAAAACCCAATGCGTATTTAAAGAAAGCAAATTAGATACGCTTCTCTCGCTTACATTTGATTTGATTGGAAGTTTTGACTTCATATTTGGTGTTTACTTTAAGAATTGAAACTATATTCATAAAAAATGTATCACCACCAGAGTCATCAATATTATATATTGATCCGAATATTTTTAGATTACTTAGATACTATTTATATAATCGAAGAATTAGTATTCAAGCAAACGATTTGATGTCTAAATCGAAAAGGGTAACAAGTGGAGTTCCACAGGGATAAAGTTTGGGGCCAATTTTATTTAAAATTTTATTTGCACATTTGGAAACTAAGATCCCTAACGGTATGATTTAAGTAGATACTTGTTAACACTAGGGCTGAGAATAAACAGTAAAAAGACGAGAGCTTTAAAAATAGGTAACAGAACAGAATTTAATTATGTTTATTTTCATGATGCTGAGATTAATGATGTTTTTGAGATTAAACTTATGCAAGAAATTAAGGATTTAGGCATAACTATTCATTGTACGGCTTCTGCTGAGAGACATATTGAAAGGATAGTAGGCAGTGCCAAGAACAGATGGGCACTAATAAATAGAAATATATTATCGAATGAAATAAAATTTAAAATGTTTATAATATGGATTAGACCGATACTAGAATATGCTGCCGCTACTTGGAATCCTTTAACAAAGGGTTTGTCTAATAAGATAGAAGCTGTACAAAGAAAAGTTGTGAAACAAATTAGTCCTATCTCCTGCACTATATACGCCACTAGACTACAGTTTGTATCACTGCATCCTTTATGGTTTCGGAGGATGTGCTATTGCATAAAAGCTTTCCATTTGAACCAGTGGACTGGTGCCTATATGAATCCAATAAGAAAGAGTCATGAAATTGGAACTAGATCTGGTCATTTTGCAATATCTCCACCATTGGTGGGGAATGTTGCGAGCAAGCTATTCTCTTTTTCAAAAATTTACAAAATTTACAATCAATTGCCAAAGGGGCTTAGAGAAACGCCTCCATCTAAAATGTCTTTTAAATTTTTATCTACCGAACTAGAAAAAGTGTTCAATCCTGCTGATATTTTAATTTTGATTATGATAATACTTTCTCATGGTTAAATAAAAGACAGGATTAATTGTTTTTCAGCAACATAATTTCTCGAGATTCTATCTTCAAATTTTGTATTATTAAAACTGAAATTTTATGCATTATATCATCTTGTTAATCAACAATGCATACAATCAATTATTAGTCATGGTTACCTTTTTTCTTACAAACTGTTATACTCGAATTATACCTTAAATTTTTCTAATTTTGATGAAGAATCTATCACTCTTTACAGCCGAACTTTCTGATGCTGATAAATTGTACAGTACAACTAATTGCACATATTTATGTGATGTGATATCTTTTTATATTGTACATTTTCTAATTTTATTATTTGATGGAACATGTGTGGTTTGAATCCAAATAACGATATTCTATTCTATTCTAATAATCGTTTAATCGTACAATATAAATAATTGTGTCGAATGCTGTAAAATGTTTGTGTTCCTAACTGCAACCGACATTTGCATTCAAGTAAAATGTTTACAAGTTACAAGAAGCTAATTTTTCCTTGCTGCTTTAACTAATCTGCGCATTTTAATAAATCACAAGTTTCCATTAAGGCATTTTTTGAATAGTTTAATAATCGTGGATGGACGAAATAGTTTTATAGTATTTAATAAGATCTTTCGATATAAAATATTTTCGAGTAGCAGGTATAGTGTTTTAATGAGTAGTTTTGTGCGTGTACGTGTGTGTATGCGTGCGGAGTCATTTTCTGAGATAATGATCATTTACGCATACTCGTAAACTCGCTCATCTAATCTATAGGTTTTCCATTCAATGAAGCTTGAGGCTCGTTTTATAATGAAGAATCCTACAATATTGGTATTCAACGTCCTCTGTCGCTTGATGCTTGAGGCCCACAATTCAATTTATATCTATCGATATGCTCTACATTATGAAGCTTCCTTTTGGGCTTCATCTTCTGGATTTTAAAACATACAGTAAAGTTTCACTCCAAAATTATGCCAAATGGGGTATTCCCGTTAAAAACTAATACGTTTGAGCTACTTTTACACATTCTAAAGCTATTAATAATACAAAATGCCCGTTAGTCGGACTAGATATAAAACTTGTGATAAATAATCACCAACACGTAAACATAAACATATATATATATATATATATATATATATATATATATATATATATATATATATATACGCAATGTGCATTATACTCAAATACTGATTAAGAAATCACAGCCGCATTGTGGTACATTATGGAGAGAAATGGGCATGAGGAATAATGAAATGTTTAAACGATCATTGGTTGCGCGAGCGGGGATAAAATGACTATAATCAAGGTTGCAATCTTGATGCAAACATACGACCCAATAATAACATATAATTGTCAGTATAAAATAAGAATTGCTTAGTGTTCAAAAGGCAATTCATCCAGTAGACCTGTTTCCTTCTTATTGGGAACTCATTACGTACTAGCCAGAATTTGCCAGGTTTGAGCTCAGTCCATGGCAATTTCTGGACAGAAAGTAAGGGTTCCAAATAAGATCGAAACCGGTCTACTAGATGAATTGCTTTTCTACACTATACAATTCTTAGTTTTTACTGACAAATGTATGTACTTAATGGGTCAGGTGTTTATACCAAGATCGCAAACTTGATTATGGTTAATAAAATAAAAGAACAAAATTTTACAACAGGGTTTTAAGATCAAAGCAAATTCATTTAAAACTGAAAACTGCTAAAGTGTATGGATTTACATGTGTTCAGAAATAGATTTAATTCTCAATTTCGGTGAACTATAGCATACAAATTAGTTCAGTTGTGACCAGAAGGATAAACCAAAGGCAGCATGAACGGAAAGTATAATCTCATGCACATTGTTTCGTGCTTACTGGCGACTCATCAGTAGGAGCCGGTATTACGCCCTTTAACCACTATATATTTGGTAGAAGAATGTGGAATAATAGGACGGTACAATCTCCTAGACGAATGTGTAAACCTGTAATAGTGAAGCTTACATCATCTAAAGTCAACGACAATGCGACTTCAATGCTAACTCACACTATAAAATATATATATACCGAGTCTGTAAAGGATACTAACATCTATGGCTATTGTGTTAGTAACCGATATCAACATTATTGTACCGAAAAGGTACATGGTACTAACACTATGGTTTCCGAGTCGGTACATGGTACCAACCTGATGGATATCAATTTATGCTATAGTTCACCCAAATTGAGAATTACAACAATTTCCGAATCATGTACCGACTCGGAAACCATAGTGTTAGTATCCGGTACTCATCGATTTCAAAAAAAGGTATCAGTTACTAACACAATAGCCATAGTGTTAGTATCCTTTACAGACTCGGTATATATATTATATAGTGTGAGTTAGCATTGAAGTCGCATTGTCGTTGACTTTAGATGATGTTAGCTTCACTATTACAAGTTTACACATTCGTCTAGGAGATTGTACCGTCCTATTATTCCACATTCTTCTACCAAATATATAGTGGTTAAAGGGCGTAATACCGGCTCCTACTGATGAGTCGCCAGTAAGCACGAAACGAATGTGCATGAGATTATACTTTCCGTTCATGCTACCTTTGGTTTATCCTTCTGGTCACAACTGAATTAATTTGTAACTAGGTTCGCAACACTTAATAAATACTTACTAAATCGCTCATTGAACTGAATGACGTCCAACATACACGAATTAAGGTTAGACGGCAATAAAGCAAAAGAGATATAGAAAGATGAATAGAGAGAGAGAGAGAGGGCGACGAGGTTAAATTTTGGCAAGCTTTCATATAACAATTTAAACTTGAAAGAACTAGTTCAATCGTATCGTCATTGGAAGGAGTCCTTATTGAAGAAAATAGTTTATAGGTCTATCATATGGCCCGTCTCATTTGAGTGTGTGGTTCGTTCCTAAATCTGAATATTTCAATATCCTGCCTCTAACTGACTTTGTCAGACACGTGATGTCCTCTCTACACCTAAGTTTACAATAATTTCGAGACATCTCATTTACTTCTGATGAATATTTCGGCCCTCCTTTTTCCTTTTAACTCACCGTTCTGCTGTTTTATTAATTTGCAAATGTCATTATTTTTCTACTTAATCTAGAACCAGCTAAAAACATAGTTATTCATTTTCATAAGTCTACATCATGCATTATCCCACGTGTTTTCGCATACAATTATTTTCTTTTCTTCTTCATGGTCTTTATCATTACATTTATCGAATAACCTTTCCACTAGAATACTTGCTTCAAGCACTACAGGCCATTGCTTCTATATTCCCAATCCTCTATTTTAAGATTTCTAAATATTATATATCTTACAGTTCCTATTTACATTCTGTATCGGTGTTTAGAGTAGAAATTTAGACAGATACTCGAGCAAGTATCTTTAATTTGAATATCTCTTTCGCATAACTGATCACGAAATTTCAACCTCAAATCCAGACAAGAAAGCTCAGCCTTCCTTGGGTTTTGCATCGTAAATTTTACTTCTCCTATTTGATAAGCTACAAAAAGAAATTTCTCCAACTGCTTGTTCCAATGATACGAAATTATACAAATATCATCAAGCAATCATACACAAACCAATTTGTATTAGTTTAGAATTTCTCCAACACAGGCTTTTCAAATTAATGCACGAACATGCAAGCGACGGGGACCGATAATGGTTGCCGCATAGGCCAACTGTAACTCGTTTCTAAAATTCTTATCAGTAAATAAATTAGGTGTTATTTTCATTATAATACCTGACGTCATTTTGCGTTCTGCCTTTGCTTCCGGGTACTCGGTTAGAAAAGTTTAACGCGTTCCAATACCGCTTGCATCGGGTCATTTTTGAGCATCGATACTACACCTAGGCTTGACAGACCATCGCTGAATTTTATTTATTAATATTATGTCTAAAGTAATGTCTTTCAATTTATTATCGAAAAACGGAGCGTATACTTCCAATTCGATTGCACAGAAAATTTGACATTTTAAAAGATAGTGAATATTCAAAGTTCACCGGAAACAAAACTGTCAACCCCTGAATACATCAAAAGTATACCAGATGCTTTAATAGACGAGAAGTTTAAGCCTATAAGAGAGCCCAAGCGCCTGATAACGATACGAAGCCAACATGGACTGCCAGAAAATTATCGGCACATTCACTGATGAAATCAGGCTAGCCACAAAGTGAATTAGGATGGTCGTAAATGCAGTCGCAGTAGAGTAATCGGAGTAATTAGTGAATGAGTTCAAATAAAATACCGAAGTTACGCTATGAATTTAACAGTCCTACAAAACTCCTTAGGCCAAATAGTTAATGAGGCTTCATCCAGTTTCAGAAAACTTAATTGGGATGAATCAGAGTTAATAGCAAAGCCTAGTAAATAACCGCGGCACTGAATATGATATGAGAAACTGCGTGAGTAGGAATAAACCTGATTTTTCGCCCCATTCTCTTTATAATTGTAAATAATTTACCTGTATTATTGCTCTCCTGTCTTTTCTTACTTACTTTCAATTTAATTATGTTTCGTATTTGAACAATATCTGCTCTAAACCTGCATAGAATAAGAATTCTTCCAAATGAGAGTTCCCCTAGTGAGGATTCGCTTGGGCTATTTTATTTATTTCAATTTTGATATACGACCGCTTGCTCAAACATGTTCTAGCCCTTTTTTCCTTCTCACACATTCTCGTTTTGGATAACTTTTAATTTGTAAACTTTGGGCCTCATTATGGTAATCGAGCGTGTATATTGATTTCCATTTTCAATTTTTGCTGTTTTTACCTTACACCTGGACATATAATTTGTGTAGTTTCCATCATTTTCCCTTTCGCCTTCACCCAGTTTCTCAACATATATATATATATATATATATATATATATATATATATATATAAGTATATATATAGACTTGTGAATGAATATTGCGTCAGATCATTATTGACAAGGCTGAGCTTAACTCTATGAATTTGACCAGGTGTATGAGCGGAAGAATCAATTCGTTTTCTTTTTAATACGGTCCCGCAGGCATGCAATCATACACGTCGCAATGTAAAAATCTGTCCACCTGGTTTCATATGTCAAGCTGGCGTTGTTCGAATAAATAAAGCATTTCTGAGCAATCGAATAGATGGCATACGTAAACGTGACCAGGCCAGCGCAAATTATGGAGCCTTTTTTAATTGCCCAACAAAAAGTACTAGTACGCTACTGATAGTAGACAAAATGGGCGATGATACATGGTAAACCCTAAAACGCGTATACTATTTGCAACTTTATTGTGCATATAACATTTCAACAAAGTTTCGAATCCACTGATTCCAGTGCACTCTTGAAGTCTAGATAGAAGGCTATTGAGGGACTGCGATATACATGTCACTGTCGAAGTACTTGCCTTACGGTTAAAAATTTTAACCATGCTGCCTGGTTCAGGCCAAAATGCGGAGTTTTCTTTTCTAGTACGTGATTCACGCATAACATTGAGTCAGCATAGTGTTATCGCCGAAAATTACGTAATCATGTTAAGAGGGATTTTTGTAACACAATAAATATTGCGCAAGTTAAGATTGCCTGTTTTGGGTATAATAATTATGTCCGATTCCATTCTGTGAAATTATCGCTCCACACTGTTGATACGGACATACTTTCAGGGATCGGGACTTGTGCAATTGCCCAAAGAAAATTGATCTTTTATGTGTTTAGCCGACCTATCAAAACGAAACGTTTTATTGTTTACCAGGTAATTGATACTAGAATTTATTTGTTCGCTAACTTTTGATTTTCTCTGGCCTGCTACACGAATTAGTTGAAACGAACGTCGAATGTTGCCTAATGCGAACTAATTTCCATCTCTTCAGCCTTTCTGGTCCAAAATAGTTCGCGAAGAACTTTCCGACTGTTCTAAAACTTGCGTCTAATTGTTGCACAAGTAAGGCTTTAACTCATGTTAGCAGGAATTTGGTGTCCGGTTTTAAGAACCTCCACTGACTTATCAGAGACCTAATGACTACTTATACTGGAACCTACAATTACACACTTAATAGTGCCTGCATTACGCTTAGCGAATGTTATCTTCTTCCACAATAAGTTTGAATTTTCACCATAAATGCGCGCAAACATCGATTATGGAAAATCTTCGTAATTGTGTTAGAACGACGGCTGTTTGAATTTGTTAACATCTATTTGAAGCTTATCCTTTTTTTAGCTTAAAAAACATTTGAACTCAATTCTATAACCGATAAGTGAATGTCTCGAGTCGAGATGTATTCACAACGAATGACAGTCCTGGATTGAACCACAACATTTATGACAGATTTCTTTATGATCCACATTTTTCCGAGGGCTGGATGTCGTGGTAAAGCATAACGGCCTATATACCGTCGGAATTGCGGTTTCTCCGATTTAATCCACGCTCCACCCAACTGTCCAACATTCAGTTCCCGTTGACGGATTGCATTGAGTTTAAAGTTAAACCGCCATCTGGTTGAAATTCCGAGTCGCTTATATATGCCTAATTTGAGAAATTATGTAAGCAAATATCATAGCTATGTTCATAGATCTTGCTCTACTTAGTGAAGATCTTAGCTCGGAGTAGAATGCGAGCTTGGTGCCACGTGTGCTGCACTTGGTAGAGTCATATGGAGATACAACGAAAAGGTAACTTTGATTAAGGTTTCTGACACTGATTTTGATGAATGTTTAAAAGTGCCTCACAAAGACGGGCTATTTATAGTGATCTGTTTAGTTAAAGAAGCTTCAGTTTGTGAGATACAGATATAACCGATTCCTCTTTTTCCAGATTGGGAAAACACCATGGAGTCAGAGATGTAAAGCTAACAGCGCCTAGCCGAGGATATTGTACACAGTTCGGTAATGCTCGTAGCATCCTGCATTTTAACTTTGAATACACGAATTATAAAAATTTTGAATTTATCCAACGTACCTATTAAAGATACTTGCTGCCAAATTTGCGTCAGAGCATGCACCTTGCATGTACTTGACAGAGAAGCAAAATAAATCAGCATACCGAGCGAAATATAACATTTGAATATGTAAAATGTTGAGGATTAATATACTTAAGGTACTCAGAGTTAAATTTCTGAAAAGTGAAGTGACATGTACTCCATTTTGCTCAAAAGGAGAGCTCTTCAGAGAGTAAAGTTATCGGAAGTTTTACAGGGCGAATACATTTAAGGCTGAGTAGAATAAACGGTTGCTACAAATGGATAGAAATAGACGCAAAATAATTCACAAAGAGCGACATTTATGTCGACGAATACAAATATAAATATAATGAAATAAAAAAGGTTTAAAATGACATTTTAAATGAAAGAAAAACCAAAAAAGCTAAGAAAATGTCTGGATACTGTCTTAATCTAGTTTGTAGACATTAAATAAGCAAAAATTCCGTTTTCAAACAAGCAAATTAAATGTTAAAAAATCGCAGACTATTTCAGCAACTGCGCAATCAATCATTGCTTTAATCCAAATTAATTAAAGCTTCCTTCAATCAGTCGATTAAGACGTTCAAACAGATATTTTTCTGTTCAGTGTTCGAATCATAAAGAAAAATTTAAACAAAACGGTTTTCAAATAAATAACTTCAGAGATTCAAAGCATGGGAGAAGTATTTATTCCAAAGTGTCCATTATGCCACATTCATCTCCAACAGAAAATTATATCATAAAATTTCCATAGATCAAACAAAATAGGTAAAATTTCTTTACATCAAGTTTGCGAGCTTGACGTAAACACCAATCCTATTGTACTTAATCAGTTGTCGAAAAAAATTATAAAACTACTCTCAGTCACACGTACTGACGCGTTTCGACCTTCTATGATCATCATCAGAGTACGACGACAAACTGACGAGCGTATATCAAACGGCAGCGCATTATTATGAAAGCACGTTTTGACTGTTTAATTGTATTAACTATTAGTATATGTGACGAAAGCTACAAAAAGTTAATTTTCGTGATTGCATAGAAATTTTGAAGCCTAAATTCGCAGTCAAGAAAAATGTATGCAAGACTACTAGAGGTGAGAGCCGCATATCTAATTTTGCTTTCTATATATCTGCATTGCGGTTCGATTCTCGCTCGTCAGTTTGCTGTTGTGCTCTGATTGTGATCAAGGAAGGTCGAAACGCGTCAGTGCTTGCGACTGGCGGTGATTTTGCTCTGTTTATCAACTACTGGCTAACTGAAATCGGATTGGTGTTTACTTCAAACTCACAAACTTGATTTAAAGAATTGTTATAAAGACGAGCGCCATCAATAATTGCTAAAATTTTATTATCTATAAATAGGCAAAAAATCTTAAAATATCAGAAATCGTACAACATGTAACATGTTGATTTTTACCTAATACACTTGTCCTTTGCGAACCAAAATTTTTAAAGTAGTAATAGGTTGTATGAATAGATATTACGCAACTACATGATCATTGTCTTACACAACGAGAAGTGTGTATTTGTTTACATTTTATTTTGAGATATTTTGATATTCATTTTCGATTTTATATTGTTTGACAATTAATCAAAAAGAATAAAACAAGTTATGACTTTCACCTAAACACCTCAATTTATACCTATGACCAATTGATTGCGTAATAGCTGTTGCAACGCTTATGTGGTTGTGGCTTTAACCGTCAAGAACTCTATTACTTGATGAAGGTGCTAGGCAATAGGAAACGAAGCATCTCCAAATAAAATGTTGAGTTGAATATACATATTTTTCGCCAAAACTAAGATGCGATAGTTATCTTATTAAAATGAACATTTCAATATTTAAACGAATGTTGGTTGCGCGGGCGGTGATAACTTTTATTATAATCACCAGATTCCGAAGCAGACGTGCCTAGGTTCGAGTCCTGTCTGCGGCAAATTCCAGCCAGCACGTGATGAGCTACCACTGAGGACGAAGCCGGTTTACTGGATGAATTGCTTTGTCTACACCATACACTTCTTAGTTTATACTGACAAATGTAAGTAATTAATGGGTCAGGTGTTTATATCAAGTTCGCAACTTTGATTAATGTAAATTATCGTATTAGTCTGTGCATCATACCCAATACAGAAATGCACATGTGTGTTGTCTGCGGAACCAAGAATCCATTACTTCGAAGTTCCTCTTTTTCATGCTGACGTTGGTATATTCTCTGGGTCGTCTCTGGCAAAACATTTCATAAATGCATTCATGTTATGAAACCAAGAATATATACATTTAACTTTTACCCCCATTACACGTAAAATGAGTTGGTATGAAAACTTTTTAATAATCTTACCAATGCTTAATAACAGCCAAAATACCTTTCAGGTTAACGTCAAATATCTTTATTATAGGCACTGGATTTGATTGCACTACCTTTGAAGAAATCAGGAAAATCCTATCGAATTGCTTAAGCAATGACAGTTCTTTGAAAATGTAACAACAAAAATAAACTAAACCAATAGCATCAACGATAAGGAATAAACAATGACAACAACCAAATGGCATGTGCCTATGCAATTAACTTTTAGCCTGAGTTATAACATTGACCTGCAAGTTGCATTTGGGCCAAAATAAATTGCAAAGCAGCAGTTGCAAACATTTGTTTAAAGCTAAGCAGAAATTTACCTCCACTGTCAATCAAATTTTCCAATTCACGGTGAAATTTCGATGGAATACTTTTTCAAAGCTGGTGATTATCTTTGACGTAAACATTTGTGTATAAATAAAAACAAATTATACATATATATATATATATATATAATTACATACAGAAAAATGAGACTAGACACGAATCAATGTAACCAGGAGCGAAATTGAATTATGCCAACTTCGGTAATAATTACCAGCTTCTGAAATAAATTTGAATAAAGCGGCAATAAATACGAAATCATTATTTTGGTCTAATAAAACGAGCATTGGTTGCGCGGACAGTGATAACATTTACTATAATCAAGGTTGCGAACTTGATAAAAACACCTGACCCATTAATTACTTACATATGTCAGTATAAACCAAGCATTATATAGTTTAGAAAAAGCTATTCCTCATGTAGACCGGTTTCGTCCTGATTGAGAACTCGTCACGTGCTGGAAAGAATTTGCCGAGGACAGGGCTCGAACCTGGGCACGTCTGCTTCCGAATCTGGTGCTCTAACCACTGAGCCACCCTGCTGGATGAATTGCCTTTTCTACACTAAAAATTGCTTAGTTTATACTGACAAATGTATGAGAGAAGGATATAACTTTTACATCGTAATTCTACTTAATTATTATTTAAATGGTACACTTTCCAATCTCCTGTCTATCCTTGAAGTTATCGTCACTTGCAGGTATTTTGGCAACTCTAAAGCTTAAATTAATTGATCACCAATTACAAAAATAGTAACAAAATGATACAAATCAAGACTTATTTCAATTGATGCCTACGCAATCTTTTACTGCATGGTTACCCATAAATGAGGCGAAAAATGCAACAGAGTAATCATCGTGACTGCATATAAACTGTTGCCGAGATTACAGTCAATCTATATGCGTTGTTGATCAGGAATACAACAAATTCTTCAATTGCGTATTAGGTGTTGCGCACCTAGCAACAAATTAGTTGAAATAGTATATCTTGAAATCCATTTTGTTTTCACTATGTGCTGATCGGCATCCATGGTCAGTAAAATCTTGAATCCTTTACATTTCTAGCTGCACCGATTATTGACCGTGGTTGATGGGTTCTCACTTGTTCCGTCATTTTAAAGCCCTCCATCAGCTGTTTCTCTGATTTAAAACAGGTCTTTAAGTTGAAATGTTCTCTCATTCGAGTAATTAACCGTCTGGTCGATCGGCCTACGTAAGTTATTCGACAACTTGCGCATTTATATTGGTAAATAATATTTGAAATCGACATTAACGGCTGTTTCTCTTCGATTGCTCGTAAAGGCAAGTGTGTTACCCTAAATAACACTCGTAGTTTAGCTGCATTAAATGTGCGTGTTAATGCTGCTTCAACTTTCTTTTCTGCCATTCGGGAAACTGCATCTCCCTTAAATGGTATGTTTAGGTAGACTGTTTTCTTTTCTGGCCCATAATACGTCTGTTTCTGGTTAATTCCCCTTTTAATAATTGATTCAATTAATTGTCTGGGATAGCCATTAGACATTAAATCGTTAGTTGCTTTATTATATTCATTTTCTTCAGAATCTTGACTAACCAACCTGTCAATTCTTGAAAAGCAACCACGAACTGTTGATAATTTATATTGAAACGGCACAAAACTGCTGTAATGCAAATACTTTGCAGACCATTCTGGTTTAAGGAAAATTGTTCTGTTTAATTTACCATTAGTTTTTTTTCTTTAATAGTACATCTAGGGAAGGCAGGCAATCATCTTTCTCGTGCTCTGACGTGAAGCCGATATTCTTATATTCATTGTTGAAACTTTGAAGCAATGTTAGTAATTGCGACCTGTTCTTAGGAACAAGAAATATATCATCCACGTACCGTATATAGTGAGCACATTTACTTATGTCACTCTTTAATCATGTGTTCTCTAGGTGCCCTAGAAAATTCTCAGCCAACAATAGAGATGAGGGGCTACCTATTGCTACACCATCAGTCTGTTTGTAGATGCTTCCATTAAAACAAAACCGTATGTATTTCGTGCATAATAAGATAAGCTTGCGTAGAGTGTGACCTGGCACCGGCGATGGTAATATGTCGTGTTCTACCGCTTTGACTATAATGTCAATGGTTTCATCAATTGGAACATTTGTAAACAAGGAATTAACATCAAATGATACCATAATCTTGTTTTTAACATTTATATCTTGAATTTTGTTTACAAACTCAAACGAATCGGCAACCGAATAAATATCTATTAGTTTACGTAATGGTTCAAGTATATGAAATAACGATTTAGCTAGTTCATGAAACTGAGAATTGACCATTGATAAAATTGGCCTCATAGGACAACCTTTTTGTGAGTTTTTGGTAATCCGTACAATATTGGTGTAGATGATCCAACTGGCTTGAGCTTCTGTGCAGTGGCCTCATCAATAAAACCGGCATCTGTCAAAATCTTAATTTCATTTATTACATTGCGCTCCACCTTGTCTATTTCATCTGATTTATCGTCTAGACGTGTGAATTTTGTATTGTCCTTTAACACGTTTTCCATCTTTTGTAGGTAGTCATATTTGTCCATTATAACTACGCTCTTGCCTTTCTCGGCGCGTAGTATTTTGATGTCTGCATTTCTGCTGATGTCTTTAAGCGCATTTAGATGCTGCTTTGTCAATGCATGCTGCTCTGCGCATTTAGACGATTTCAGGTGTGAAGCCTGATCAACTAGTGTAGCCTTGAACCAATTTTTATAATCAATACTGATAGGCTCCAAGTCAGCTGTTTGTTCAAATAACAATTCAAATGCTGCCTCAAAATCAACATTGCATTTATTAGAGGGAAGACATTCCATAATTTCGGCCCATCGATTATACCTCTAATGTTAGCTGATCGATTGGTATTTTTGATAAGTTAAGCACACGCTTATGAAGATCGATCGGTATTAAATCACACAAAACTCCAGGTTTTACATTTTTTTCCAATTTGTTCAAAATTCTTGCTTTATCTTTCCTCATAACTGTCGGCAAAAACATCAAAAATTTCATTCTTGCAAAAAGACTTAGTTCATCTTATACACAAGATACACACCCGATTCTTGCCTGTAGCACTGCTTCATCTTCCTTCAACTGCTCAATTTTAGAGTTCGCCAACCTTGTAAGATTTCTTCGGTTGACTCGTAGTTTTGACTTTCGTAAACTGCGTACCAAATCACCTGGGAACGGTAATTGTTTAATACACCGATATGAATGTTCTCCAGACGTAGCATTCAAAGTAATTACTAAATGCAAAAACAAAAAGGAGCTAGCCACATGCGAAGCCTTATGGATGAACAAATTGCAGCCGGATTTATGTAAGCAGAAGAAGCACATACAGGAATTGAGCTT
This sequence comes from Eudiplozoon nipponicum, assembly GCA_029291075.1. Classification (NCBI taxonomy): domain Eukaryota; kingdom Metazoa; phylum Platyhelminthes; class Monogenea; order Mazocraeidea; family Diplozoidae; genus Eudiplozoon; species Eudiplozoon nipponicum. The sequence continues at coordinate 67,240 of JAQBSW010002954.1, forward strand.
GGACTGGATGTGGCGCACGCAAATGATTGGTTTCTGTTATTCACACTCTCTCTATGCTATATATATATATATATATATATATATATATATATATTACCACTAGCATAATTAATTGAAAACCCAAAATGTATAAATATGTATGATTGTATAAGCGATGATTAGTATTCACGAAATAAATGGCCTTTATCCACTTTGTTATTAATTTGTTTTTCTTCCTAATTAGAAATACATATATATATCAGTTCTCAGAAACACATAGTAGCTAACTGTTATATAGTTAATTGAATGGTGTCATGATTACCGCGAAATGTGATAACTGATATCGATCAAAGTTGGCTGCGCAAATATTTCAATTACATAAAAAACTAGTTAATTTTGGATAGCCTGTCCGTCAGATGGAGCCAATTTAGCATCTCCTTCGATATAACGCCGCCAACTATCCACCTCAAATCTGAGACCATGCCACCTGTGGGATTATTATTGAATTAAAGTGTATTAGCAGAATTTGGTTACATTTTGTTGTCGGAACAAATAAAGCATTGCAAAGGTTTGCATGACAGTTCAAGTAAACACGAGAATTGCCGCGACGAGAAGTCAGTCAGAATGCATTTGGTTCGCTCCTGAAACGCATCACCCACACAAATGTGCAATACTTGATGCCGCTAACTAATTTGAAGAATGTTTCTTGGCTGTTCAGTGATCACAAAATAAATCAGCTGTTAAGCACAAAATACATACTCTCGTTATTTATTCTTAATCGTCGTGACCTGACTTACACGTTTAATTCTGTATGAAGTAGGGTTTACTTGGTAATACCAAGTTCAAATTGGTTTTGAAGGGTTGTTGCGCAGTGTAAGCTTCAGAGGATGATTTTCCGCGTTTTGCGTTCGCGGGTTGTCGCTTTTCACTATCCGTTTCACAAAGATCCGATTGATCCCCCCATGTCCAAGCACGCGTCTGTTTTGTCTTCGATCAGGCTGGGTGCGTATTCGTCCCATTCTTCCGAAGGCTTCAATATTGTTCGTACACACCACTGGAAATGTGGTGTTAAACAGTCTTTGTTCAAATAGGACGACAAAGCATGAACGATCGATATAAACTTATGTGCGTTTCGCACCTACTGGCGCCTCGTATGTATAAGCCGGTACCGTGCCACAAACTTTATTGTACATTTGGTCAGGAAATGTGCGACTGTCGGGCAGTGCAAACTCTCACATGTTTTCGCATTAAAGCGTTATTAGTATAAGCGTCACAAAAAGTATGTAGCAAAGTGATGGTTTGGCATGCGAGTCTGCCTATTTTCCTTCTCCTTCAATTTGAACTAATTTGTTACTATGTGCGCAATACCTAACGCCTAATTGCCTATTATCGATTAGACAATGCTGGTGTCCTTAAAAAGGATACTGCGTCATGTAGTGCGAATTATGCATCTACGCAGTCAAATTGTCCCATTAGATTTAAAATTCAATATCGTTTTCCAAGATGACATGGTGCCTGTCTTCTAATGGCAAATCGGTTTTGGACAGTTTGAAAATTAGGTCAAATCGCATACTAAATAGGTCAAATGCCCAATAAGGACAAGACCTGCCTTGATAAAGAATTTCATTTGTTAACTTATGCTATGTTTTGTTTATACAAAAAATATTCATATATATATATGCATATATATATATATATATATATATATATATATATATATATATATATTTATCGTCTAGGTAATAAGCATGAATATTTGTTGCTTGAATCGGCGTAGAGGCTCATTATATTTACGAAACACACTAACTGTTCTAAACTACTTCAAATCAAGTTTACGTGCTTGAAGTAAGCACCAATCCCATTTTATTTGACCAGTCGTCGAACAACATAACGAATCTAAGGTCAGTCGCACGCACTGACGTACGCGTTTCGATCTTCTGTGATCATCAACAGAGTACGACGACAAACGGACTAGCAAGGATCAAACCGAAATTAATATATATGGAGAGTAATATAAGATGTCGTACTCTGATGATGATGATGATAATAATATACGGTCGAAACGGGTCAGGGTGTGCGACCGGATGTAGTTTAGCTATGTTGTTCGACGACTGGTTCAATACAATGGGATTGGTATTTACTTCAAGCCCGCAAACTTGATTTAACGAATTGTTACCACCACCCGTGCAGTCATTGATTGTTTAATTGTTCTAAACTTCATTTCAAAGGTGACATATACTAGAGTGTGTAAGATACACGGTTAAACTAATACAAAGATGGAATATTTTAGTCGTTCTTTACCACTACGTGAGTATTGTGTAAAATTTGTTGAAGAAATTCGTGATGATTGCAAATGTCTGACATTCCATTTTATGCGGCATAATGATTTCAGGCTCCTCGATGATGAACGCGGGACAATAGGCCTACAAAGCAAATAACCGCCAAATCGACTCAGCCTAGCACTCCATGAATAAAAATACGCGAGATAAAATGCCTCCTAGATTAGCTGCAGTTAATGCCTGTAGCAACAATCCATGCGTATCTGCCTACATTGTTGAAATCAAACAAAGCTTATATGACAGTTAAATACTATTTGCTGCGGAAAACTAATATATATGCAAGTATGTATTAGGTGTTGCGAACCTAGTAACAAATTAGTTCAGTTGTGACCACCGGTTATAACCATGACAACAAACGTTGGCTATATTAAACATGCCAACAGATTTCGCAGGTTATTTTGCTGAAATCCAAAGTTTTGAATTAATTAGTATACAAACTGAGCATTCAACCTGTCCTCTCCGGCCTAGGTACAATGGGCCATTTACGGCAATTTCGACAAATACTCCAGGCTAACGAGGCAGTTGTAGTAAAAGAGATAGACTAACGCTCTCGTTATCTTTAATATCGTTTACTTGGTCGCACATTAATATAAACACCATGCAAGGAATAAAGATATTCGCAGAAAACTGTCCAATTCAGGAGTACAGTTGTCGCCTCCACGATTTAAGTTACACAAATAGGCAATGCCTGATCGCGCGGTTGGTGATAAATATTCTTATCAAATTTGCAGTCCTAAAAAGGACACTAGTCCAATTTTATTTAACTAGTCCCAGCGCCGAGTTCAACTCCGCGATTCGCTCGTATTCCAATGTAATAATCAAAACACGATGGCATTCTGATTACTGTGCGTATATCAGCAATGCGAATACGAGATATGAAAATCCGCGATACCCTGTCTGAATTCTACTCGACTCGTTTGAATTAACCTGGAGTGAAATTGCCGGATACACCATTTCGGCGCAATCACGAACATGACATTTTGCGGCTTTCGCCTCGCGTATGTGAGTTTGCGGATTTAAAGTTAACTCTGAGCCCATCTCATCTGACCAATTGCAGAACACAGCGAAAGAATAGACTTTCGCATGTTCTCACTCGTCTGAACCTTCAAAGATAATCATCAGAGCGAGACGTCCAACTAATTATAGAGTATCAAACCACAGTGTATATATAATGCATGGAAAATCACATTTAATAGTCTCAAATTCTTTGAATTGGAATTTAAGCATTTGCTTAAATCTGCTAATATGAGCATTCTGCTGTTTAATTGTGATTAGAGGCCTGATGATAGAACGGGAAATGCTGCTCCGAAATGTCGTCAGTCAACGAAGATTGGATCGTACCTCATTTCCAGCGGTTAGCATGAACGATGTTGAGGCCTTCAGAAGAAAGGGACGAATCGGCGCCCAGCCAATAAGGACAACTCGACGCGTACTTGGAAATGGGTATCAATGGAATCTTTGCGAAACTGACAGTGCAAAGCGACAACCTGCGAATGCACATCGCGGAGATTCAACGATATATCCAATTCATTTGAAACATACCGACTTGACCTTGGCTTGCGGTGCGAGGAATTAGTTTTTCGACTTAGTTAGCCGAAAGAGTGTTAAGTACCAATTTTAACTTTATCAATATTTACCTTTTAATAAAGCTTAAATATATCATTTGAAGTGGTTCTTGAATCAAATGCAGATGCGTGTGGATTATTATTCATTCTATTCTGCATTTACTAACTCGATTACAGCAAATCGCATTAAATCGCAACTCCAATATGTTTTTGGTGATATATTGATATAGGCAGTAGGTCATCTTTTTGAAAAACACAATTTGAACAATTCTGACGTAGTAGATATCACCTCGAAGAGTGAATCTCATGCATACAATGTTGTAAAATGAAGAAAATAATTTTAAGTGTTGAAACAGTGATAAATTTTTAGCAACACCAAAGCAGAGAGGCGACATATTCATGCTTTTATGCATAACGTGATAAGTACGCGTCACATTCTCATGCAGTACAGTAGCAAAAACAGTCACACGTTCTGTGCTACTACGCGATAATAGTGGGAAAATGACAATGGGCTCAACAAGGATAAATTATTATTATTAGTGCGCTAAAAAATCATTCAATTCCTATTCTCAAACATCAGCAAATCACAGAAAATCTACAGCCAGTCACGCGTTGTAACTTTCCATGTTTAGAGTCAGAACCAGGCGGCAAACTGACTAACGAGGATCCATCTTCACTGATACGACAGTCACGTCTAGAAATCGCGCATAAGTCTACCTTTTTTTGGAAATGTAAGTTTAAATATTTTTATGCAGTCGCAGGTGTAACATTTTAACAGCACTGGTCACAGCTATGTAAGTAATAATTTCAACAATCGACTAGCTTTATTAGCTTGTTCCTAAGACTTGTGATAAATTTGAACAAGCATTGATTCCTGGGGTGCTTGAAACTATTATCTAAATCAAGATTGCGAGTTTGAGATTGGCACCAATCCAATTGTTTCTAACCAGTCGCACAATATAGAAGAACAATCGTCACACACACACACAAACACACACACACACACACCCATAATGACGAGTTTCGACCTTGCATAATCATCGTCCTGGTACAACGGCAAACTGTCTAACGAGGACCAAACCGCAATCCATTTATAATGAAAGGAAAATTATATATGCAGTTATCACGAGTACAAGTCTCGCATGCATTGCACCTGACAGGAATTTTCGGCTGGATAATGTATATGCAATCACAGGCATCAATTTTTACGGATTTAACTTCACATTTGGAAGCTAAAAAGGTAAGCACTCATTCACTTCCAGTTAGGTATTCAGACTTAAGATTAACGCCAATCGCAATTTATTTAATCAATTGCACAATTAAGCTAGAGAATCAATGTGTGTTTTAACGTGTTTCGAGATTGTATTATCATAATCAGAGCCCTGAGGCAAATTGACCGACAAGGATCTAACCAAATTGCATGTTTATGTCATAGAAAATCAAAGAAGAAGATTTCACTTTTATTTTTTAAATTATTATTATTAATAATAATATTATTATTAATATAATTAATAATAATAATAAAATAGGTTAATTTTTCACGCCATAACAAATTTTTCCTATATATAAGTAATGCCTAGACAGGCAAACAGAGTGCAAACGAGAAGCACGGTTGATTTATTAGTAAAATTCATAGTACCCTTATCATGTGCAAAATAAAATAAAATTTTATCAGGTAAAATATCTGTTTCTTTCTCATACTATACTCAATTATCTACAAATGTCCATCTCTTTATATATATATATTGAAAGGCAAAACATAATAGAAAAATGTAAATATGGAGCGCTAAATAAGGGGCACTCCCTCTAAGTTTCCTTTTTTTATTTTGTTTTGCCTTTCAATTTATTGATAAAGAAATGTTCTTTTGTAGATAATTGAGTATAATGTGAGAAAATCGGCTCTTGTGTCTGATAAATTTTCTTTTTCTCTTTGCACATGGACAAGGTATTACTATATATATATATATATATATATATATATATATATATATATATATATATATATATATATATATATAAAGAGTAGATTTGCACAGCAATAACGAACATTGCAATATTTGTCAAATTAACAACCAGAATGTTGGAAATTATATTTCAACAACTAAAAATAATAATTACATATGTAAATAGAAAATGTAAACGTCAATTAATTTAGGTCAAACTTTAAAAAATCCTCATATTCCTATTTCTGCTGACCTTGTACAGCTTCGAATTAGATATAACTTGGCCGATTGATGATTAGTTTGGTTTCCTTTCCTTCGAAGACCCACTAAGCGAGGAACAAACCTGACAAGAATTTGGCTTCACAAAAAGGAAAAACAACTGACAGTCGTGCTTCAATTTTAGCCTAACTGGGTTACATCGGTCATCATGTCATGTGTGAGGACAAAGTTTCGATCGTTTGTGCACGGTTGGTCATCAGTTAGGAAAAGTTAACGATTTTGCTGAAAATCTGGTGTAAATAGCAGAGTGTGCACTTTAATTGATCGCAATACCTGGACGCTCACATAAACTGTTTTTAGTTTGATTATATACGAGTGTTAATAAAAGTGTTCATAATTGAAAAATGAAATAAATGGTGGTATGCTTAGGCACAGGAGTTAATTTTTCAGAATCTGGTAGTGAGAATGGCGAGAGCTTCAAAACTCGACGCAAACTTTATTTTATGAAACAATACTGACTGTCCTAGCAAACGAAATGAACACATCCGTTCAAGGGTGTTACAATTCAAGGAATCTTAGTTTGAATGCAGATCCATCGAACCAGGTCATTTTTCAATTGCTTCATTCAGTTCATCAATGGCAATCGGGTTCTTCAATGAGATTAAATACGTTACGGCCATGAAGCGTCTAGTAATAAGGAGAATCATCTCATACCACAAATTCAGCATGCACGAACGTGGCAGTTTCAATGTTGCCTACATTCCCACTCGCATAAATGGGGAAATATTTTGTGCAATCCATAGGAAATATGATATGTAAAGCAGAAGTAGATTTAAACTAATATAAATTTAATCGGCGTGCTACTTTGAGAAAATTAGAGAGAGAGAGGTTAGTAAAACTGTTGAAAGAATATAGTATTATTCTACCGTTTGCACAAGACCGAATACGGAGCCTACACTAACAAATCGAATCGCAACCAAATACACATTTATACTTATATCCTTTTTAAATTTAATTTTTCACTTATATATTTGTGTTCAAACCTTATACCTACTTATGTATATATAAAATTATATGTAAGCTAAAAGAGGGGTTCATACGATTCACTTTGAGTAAATAATATATAAGCAACATATATATTCATTTATTAATTACTTATTTATATTTGTCTATACCCACATCTTATATCTATATGTCCGTTTATATATATACGTCTAAACACAAAAACTTATGCATATATAGATAAGCATATAAGCAACCATGTGGGTTCTCTCCACATCCTTTATAATAATCTATCTATCATATATATATATATATATATATATATATATATATATATACGTGTATACATCATATTTAATATGCACATCGTATAAGCAACCATGTGAGTCCTTCAATGAATAAGTTATATTAGTCAAAAGCACAATTTTGTTAATATTTAAATATCTATTTATATGTCTATGTTTACAAACCATATATATATATATATATATATATATATATATATATATATATATAGAAGTAAAATAATAGGTTCTTGATCTTAAAGTACCTACTATTCACCCTGAGTATATAATATATCAACTTTACATATATAATTATTTCTACTTTCATTTTGGAGGAATACACAAATATGCATACTAGTACACGTCTACACGCCATATATATTATGTATATCTAAATCAAAATATAAGCAACCATTTGAGTTCCTCTCACATCTAACATAAGAATCTAAATATCCATCTACATATATATGTATATATTTATACGTGTAAAGACCATATATATATATCTTTATTATATCTAAAAAGCATATAAGTATATATGTATGCCAATTCATATGGTGTGATATGCTTGAAAGCAGACAAAGGAGGAGCGACGGTTCTAATGAGTCAATCTGACTATAATGCTAAAATGTATGAACAACTAGACAATATAGAGGTATACACTAAAATTAATAAAGATCCTACTGATAAACTACAAGGAGAAGTTAAATTATTGATCAATAACATGATTACTGAAGGAGAATTAGATCAAGCGCATGGTAACGCTCTCATACAAAGAGATACAGTCGCTCCTAGAGTGTACGGTTTAGTAAAGATACATAAACCAGGCAACCCTTTGAGAATTATTGTTAATGTCCAGCACTCTCCAACATATAAAATGTCTAAGTTTCTATGCCATAGAATAAAGAAATATTCGTACTTCTTAGACTATACTTTGATGAATTCATACCATTTGGTTGAGATTGTCGATAAATGTGAGCTACATGAAAACGATAGATTGGTGAGTTTAGATGTGGTGTCAATGTACACCAATATACCAGTACCCAAAGCACTAGATTATTTTCAGCGTTTCCTGGTTGATCATCCAGTAATATTAGAAGGAAGTAAAATGACGATGAGACATGTCATGGAAATGATGGACTTATGTATGTCCTCCACTTATTTTAAATTTATGAATGAATTTTATAAACAGATTAGAGGTGTTCCAATGGGACAACCACTGTCAGTTCCGATAGCTAATATCTTCATGCATTACATGGAGAAGACCCTCTTAGATATAACGCCCCTTAATCCTAAATTGTATGTAAGATATTTGGATGATATATTAGTTATGTGGAATCACGGGGAAGATCAACTGATAAATTTCTTAAATATAGCAAATCAGGTGAGCGAGCTGAAATTTACTATTGAAAATGAATCATGTGGTGAATTACCATTACTGGATGTCAAGTTAATTAGAAATGGTACAAAACTAGAACGGGATGTCTATAGGAAGGATACTTACTCAGGTATCCTTCTTAATTTCAATTCAAATCACCCATATAGAATGAAAATCGGTATCTTAAAATCGATGATAATAAGAAGCTTAAGATTAACAGATAAAAACATAGGGAGATTGAATTGGGTAGAGTGCGAGAAATATTCAGTGCTAATGGGTATCCTCTAAAGTTAATTGAAGCCACTATAATAAGCATTATAAGTAAATTTAATCATGACTGGAAGTATGTGAAATCAAATAAAACAAAAGATGATCGGAGGGTAATGGTAATACCTGATTCTAAACTAAGTAGGAAATTCAAAATGATAGCATCCAAATACAATATACGTACTATTTTAAAACAGACCGTTACCCTAGGTATTAAACTGCCCAACCAAAAGGAGAAAATAGAACAATTAGACACATCAGGAGTATATGAAATTCCATGTAACGACTGTAACTTGATGTATGTAGGTGAAACCATGCGTCCAATTAGGGTAAGAAGAGGGGAACATAAAACCGCATGCAAGTATGGCCATGTTACTAGATCGGATCTTGCACGCCATACAGTAGAGACAGGACATTCAATTAATTGGGATGGGTGTAGACGTATATTAATTTGTGGCCGCAATAGATCGACTAGATTGATTAGAGAATCCATAGAAATTAAATCGAGAAATGATATCATGAATGAAACAGCCGTAGAAAAATCACTAGGTCCTAATTGGAATACAGTATTAAATAATGGTAGGAAACGAAGATTGCACGAATCTGAATCAGAAACTCGCTCAAGTAAAAGAATTATAACACTGGATTGATATTAACTTCTAGAGGTGGAGGGTGAGTAATTCAATATCTTATAATTTATTATCTGATTGTCTTATATTTCATCCTTGTTTACTTGTTATCTTATTTATCTATTATCTTACCTTCTGTTGTTAGTGTAGCGCCTTTAACAAACATTTATCTATACATGATGGCAAGGTTTATTTTAATTTTATTTATTGTTCTTTTTTTTAAAAAAAGCCAAATTTTCTTTGCACTATTACTAGTATCTTCTTTATCAGGCAATTTTTAATTTCTTTTACGTACCGTTTAATTTAACTTTCTACCCTATTGAAACACTTTATCCGTTTCTAATTTAATTTTGCTACCTACTAATTATTTACTCTATTCATAGTATCTTGCCCCCTCCTCACCGAAATGCCACTCGTAATTACTTCATTTAGAAAAGTAAGTGTAAAATAGGTCTGACGTGTGCAGTTAGAAAATGACAGTTATCATTTTAGTTTTACTTGTATGACCGTTACACGTGCCTGTAATTACATGTAACAGATTAGCTCCCAGTTTTAAATAAACGCTCACGCACATACACACAAACACGCCTATCCAGTGAATAGTCAGATGTTGCCAAATCGCTGTAATTTCACTGGGATGAGTGTACACGTGCATTAACTGATTACTCCTCAATCCAAAACAAACGAGAACACATACACACAGTCATGACGTACGCTTATCTAGTGAGTTGTCAGTAATTGTCATTAAATCACTGTAATCTCATTGCGAAGAGTGTATACATGTAGACATATACACAAACCAATTTAACATACACTTACCTAACATTTTTTATAAAAAAACGTTATGCTTAAGAGATCTAAAAACAAGTATAAATGAGGCAGTTTAAATTAATATTTCCACTTGACATATTGATTGTCAACTAAGTGTGTGATGTGTTTGCCATTGAGAAAGACATCCGTACCCGGAGGTCGAAATATATGGAAAAATCAGGATGACAGTGGATTCAAATATTTCGGTACGCAATCCGAAAATCAGGTAAAATATTTTAGTTATTCCATAAATGTCACTTTAGATTAGAGCACATATATGCGGGTATAAGTTGTTGGGTGCGTAGGGGGTGAGGTGGATAATTTTGTTTATACATGTGAGTATAAGAGAATAGGTATTGAGACCGGAAATTGGGTCTGACAATAAAAATACTTTAGGAAGTAAAACGAATATAAGTAGATCTGACTTGTTTTTTCCTGTGTGTATGGTGCCAACTATTATGTCTCTTTTATTTAAATATTACTGAAAGATAGATTTGTTATATATTTATTAAATTATTAAAGAATACATTTTAAAGAAATTATTGGATATAATAATAATAATAATAATAATAATAATAATAATAATAATAATAATAATAATAATAATAATAATAATAATAATAAGGAAGAACCGGGTGCATGATATTAGGTTAATTTGAGAGCCAATAGTAATTTAGCCTGTGAGGTTCATAATATTATGCTTATACTGTGAACTCAAACGCTTTTAATCTAAAAAGTTAACAATTCTTCGTTTTTATGCTAATTAATTTAGTGGTGACTATTTACGACTTGCATTCTTAATGAATCACTTAGGTTGCGGTAGTGGCAAAATTTTTCTTCAATTATTTTAAATACTGCTTGTTGCGGAGACCTAATATATAGGCAATTATATATTAGGTGTTGCGCACCTTGTAACAAATTAGTTCAATTATGGCCACAAGGATAAACAGAAGACAGCATGAACGGAAAGTATAATCTCATGTGCACATTCGTTTCGTGCTTACTGGCGAATCATCAGTAAGAGCCGGTATTACGCCCTTTACCCACTTTATATTTGGTCGAGGAATGTGGGCAAATAGGACGATACAATTTGTTTGTCAGACTGTAAAGACGAGTTTGCTAAATAGGTGTGCAGCGAAATGAGGTGGTTCAACCAGCGTCGATAATTGCTATCGCATATCCACTTCGTTTGGTTTTGAATTGCGTTGCCGAGTGAATTTCTCCGATAGCGTGGGACAGAGGGGGTAGGTTGCACGCTAACGTGGAAAATTTGAAATCACTATGTGTTTAATACACGAAATCCAAGTTCAGCTGTCTGATGAAATTAGTATTTTAGCATCTAGCGATACGATTGATTATATTTTCTATCAAACATAGTTCAGGTGAAAACTATGATGTTGTGCCTATTCACCATCGCATGATCGAGTTAATTTGTTAAAATGGTAAATCTGCTTCGTTTTAACAAAGGTAAATCTAACGCGCGACATTTTAATGCTTGATGTGGGGTGTTCGTGATTCGACAGAATAATTAAGTCTCCATTCGTCGGGGCATAAGTGTAAATCTGTTGAATAAAATAATATTGAAAATTCAAGCATAAAAGGTAATAAATATGTCCAGTTTAGAACACACAAAGATAAGAATTTTTTGTTTATTCGCAAATTAAGTAGCATATGGCGTAACTGCCTAACAATTTCCTAAATGTGCTTAAATTTATTCTATTATTTAAAAAAAAAATAAACAGCTTAGCAAAACCTGCAAAAGAAAAGTTATAAATAGATATGTAGCCTAAAAGGCTATTAACATATGTTTATGTACAAAAACATTTTACCTTGTTTAAACGATGCATTTGAATTTAAAATAAAGATAATTACATACTGCAGTACAATTCACAGGACATGTGAAGCCGGAATTGTGCTTCTTCATGTCAGGTGATATAGTACGCAAGTGGACATTAAGCACATTCTTAAAGACTTTCGATTTTAGAAATTGTTACGCTTTGCTGACGAAGTCATTACCGGCAGGTTAAAAAAAGAGATATTCGAACTGATACGAAATCTAGCTCATGAAGTGAAGTTACCGCCCTTCGTAAATAGCGGCAAGTTTCTTGTGAAGCGTTAATATCTATACTGGCTGCTATTCTTTTTAAATTAAATAAAAATGAATGAAGCAAGTATAAACGGCGCAATGTTTGTAGTAGACATTCTATTTTACAGAAACAAGTTGAAACATACAAGATCCATAACAGAATAAAAATTTCCATAAATTTACTAACAAATCGTCAGTGAGAGCCGACAGTGAGCCACAAATTCAGTAGGACATTAGCTACGACAATTAATAGGAAATGAGCACGAAAGACATGATTTAGCTTGGTTAGCCGCTAAGTCCACGCTGGTTTCCTTATTGACTTCTGGTCGAATAAATAAAATGCTTTTGAACAATAATTTAAGCTGGACACAAACAAATATTTTTGATATTTATTTCATAATAGGGTACGTTTCGATCTTCCTTAATAATGGATAGGAAATTGATTCAAAATATATCAAAATGTTATAAACTAGCCTAATTTCGTAACCATAATATTTTAGTTTTCGCTGGTAAATCATAACAACACTTTTTAATTTATGCTTAATGCTTTATTTGATGCAAACATGTAAAGGATAAAAATCAAACGTATTTATTTAACAGATTCGTTAAGGATAAAGCGGGTGATAGAGTAAACAAACTGTGTGCATTTTCGTTCCCGACGTTAACGTTCATTTAAACGTACGTTAGAAATTAGTATATTTTTTCTTATTTATAAAAATATCGAATTTTGAGTTGTAATGCGCTTACCGGAGATATTGTTTGCGCAGGTGTTGTAAGGACAAAATCTTTAGGCCTGGAGAATCGGAGGTGTAGCGTCTGTGCATATTGTCGCCGTACTCAAATTATGGTTACTTAGGAGGACCAGGAGTTTGTTCTTAAGTCTATAGAATAGTGGATTGGCTGTGAAATTCGTCTCATTTCTACACAGTTTGGAAGTCAACGGTACGAAATATAAGCCCATCTGAGATAGAAACACATTTTCAATTATATACCCGTTGTACGTATGCACCTCAACGCGAAGTCTTTCTAGTTTCTTGGAGAATCTAGATCGAGTCCAGTGTATTAGGTATTTGAAAAGTCGCAATGTGTCTCGATTGCGGTTTGTTTCTCCCTCTTCGTCACGTTTGGTCCATTAGCAAAATCTTGGAGTTGCTACTCGTCACATACAATGTACCAGATTACGATTTTTTATCGTAAATGTAATACCTTTATATGATTATTTAAATGAAGTTGGTGAGCTTGAATTAAGCACAAATCCCATTGAATTTAACAAGTCGAACAAAATATAAAATCCACCGTCAGTCATGCTGATTTGGATTAAAGTCATATACGTCTAAAAAATTGCACATTCAAATTGTTCCACTTTACTTTGCTCAATAATCAGTCGAGTTAAACTGAAGTGCTAGATCTACCTGTCATTAGAGAGTAGGCACGAAATTCTTGTGCAAATGAGAGTTCACTGTTCTTACCACTCACTATGGCATATCCTCCAAGTTCTACCTAATTTGTACCCACTGGTAGCTCAACTTCTTTCTCCCATCGATCGCTGTACACCTGAGGCTCCACGAATTTCCCTCAGGATGATTTACTGTTTACTCTTGCCGTATAAGAGACGTTTCGATGGGCTTCATCAGCTGTTGCTTAGTAGTCTTTCTCAATAAAATTATTTGCTACGGCGGCGTCATTTATTACGGACTTCAATTCAGGTTGGCAATTTACATTAATTATGAAACCGCTAAGATAGGTGATAAGTAATGATTTTCTCCAAACACTTAATCTCTAGTTTTACATTATTCTTTGTCATTTTTTATAACTTATAACGATCATCATCGATTGGAATTAAGCAAGCCCACCGTGACGCCCAACGCACATGCATATGTCCAAATCGTTAAATCTTTACATTAAAACTGCTACTCGAGCAGTTCAAAGCCGTGCCGGTGCAAGTAGGGAGATATTTTCCTTGAAAACTGCGGAAAGTTGTTTCGGCTCTAAAAACACTGGCCCGTTTTTCTTATTTCCGAGAATTAAGATATATTTAAACGCGTCAGTACATGCGACTGACAGTGGATTTGCTATATTCCGAGACAAATTATAGAAAACTGGATTAGTGTTTATCTCAAATTTGCAAACTTGATTTAAATAATTGGTCCAAATATGCTTTGCTATAGAAACGAAGATGTTACTAATTTTTTGTTGCGGTAAGCTAACAATATCTTACATTTTCAATATGGATTTTCTGTGCAATACGGATCTGCAAAGAAGCTGCTTTAAATGGTTTCTGAAAAATTAAGCAAACGCTCAGTCAAAACTTGTGGTTCAAATCTATTATCCAAATCCAGTTTCCTGATATATTCTAGGCGATTGATAAATCCGTGTACAAAGTAGACTCAAAATAACACTACCTGGAGTGTGAAGCCAAACAGATCTCTAACGAGGATCAGAAATCTATATATATATATATATATATATATATATATATATATATATATATATATATATATATATATTCTTTATAATATCCATGCCTTTTTAAATTAACACACGTATATTTATAATTAGGAATACAGAACACATTAATAACAAAGTGGATAAAGGCCATTTATTTCGTGAATACTAATCATCTCTTATACAATCATACATATTTATACATTTTGGGTTTTCAATTAATTATGCTCGTGGTGCCAAATCTGACTCGTTTTTACCTCTGTTTCTTGTTTTGGCTAGTTGGTGAGTGTGTATGCGTTTGTGTTTGTGTGCATGCGTGTTTGCATATAAAGGTCATTCTCGCAACAAACAGTATTTAACTGTAAATAAATTCTTGTTAATTATGATAGTGTAAACGCCCCGGCTTCAAGTAAATGCCGTACGACGTTACAAACTCGGTTAAAGTGCTCTGAATAGAGATTAGTTACTGATATGGGGGCCCTTAAGAGGGCCTGGTAATGCGTTCTCTTGAAGTCTTCAGAGTTTGAAGATGTCCTAGAGCCTTGGGTGGACTCTGGTTGAGTTGTCGCTCCCGTGGTTGAGCTGTAATCACGCTGTGGATGGCGTCCTGCAGGTTCTGCACTTAATTGGCTCGTCTCTCCGGTATACCGCAACAAGATGAGTCACGGATGTAGTTAGTTGTTGGTGAAACTATCAAATCACCAGCGTAGGTATTGACAGCCGACAGAACGCACACGCGTGAAGCAGGTAGAATGCAAATGCCACAACTGACTTGCATGGTAAATTACCGTGCTTAAATAGCATGCAATATGTCTACTTGCACACTATTGGTTAAACGTGGTTAAACGGCAATTTCGCTTTTTTCTCATTGGTGCAACGTAAATAAATTTGAATTTAATTTACGCAATATGTCGGCGATTGATTTGTGTCGTTACAACACTTTCCTCTCTGAAAAAAAGGAAAAAAATTCCTCTCTGCGAGGCTACATAAGAAATGCATGACAGAGTTCGAACCAAGTTAAGCAAAAATATGATGAACCATAAGTGCTGGGCTTAAATATGCTTGTTTGTTGCTTCAACAATGATATGATGCCAGGTAACCACTAGGAATTGCTACACAAATTGTTAGCTCTAGTGGTCGGTCATAGCACGTGAGGCAAAATAGAGCAGTGTAAGTTTTTGGAGCCGCAGCGTGAAGATTTCGAGGTAAATCGCCTCTGAATTTGCCAGGTTTAAGTTAAAACCTAAGCAGGTTGGATCGTTGTCAATGTGTTTGTATACGGCCAAAGGAGCTAGAGTTCATGACGTTGTGGTCATGACATTTGTAGAGTGGTCTTTGTGCAATTGATAAAGTTGAGATATGCATTGAAAGTGGCCTGTACCATGATATGAAGCTGATCACTACTTAGTGTTGCTACACGAAAGCGTTAGCTCTAAGTAGCTGGTCATACCAAAATAGGCAGTGTAATGTCATGTGTGAGAAATACATTATAATGTAAAAATATATACATTAAAATCAAAGGTAACTGCATAAAACTATGTACACGAACATTGCCTCAGAGATGGCATAATACCAAAGAACTGTTCAAAAATGCTACACAATTGTTAGCTAAGAACAGCTGGTTATGCCACGTGAGACAAATACGAAAAATAACGAAAGGTTAAAAAAAATTTGATAGTTTATGTTAATGTTTAAAAAAAATCAATTACGCGTTATACAAATCAGGATATTGAGATTGTGAGCAGACGGAGCCTGAGACGTGTGTAGAAGGTTGAACGCTCTCAGGATCAGGTGGTTCGATAAACGGTTTCAACCTGTCTATGCTTACTGATGTCGGTGTAGCGCCTTGCATAATGATGAAGTATTTTGGCTGTCTGAGTAAAATCGGGTAAGGACCGCGATACTTTGGTTGTAGTGGTGCAACAGCATTATTGTTGCGAACGAGTACTCTCTTGCAGCTGTGGAGCTGTGGGTGAACGAAGACTGGACGAGGCGTGTGTCTCGGCTGCTGTTCGGACATGTTACCGAAATGAAGTCGAAGGCGGGTAGCTTCGTCTTGTGGGTCATCTTGTGCCGGTAGTAGACGTGGGAGCTGACTAGGCAGGCGTAGATCCATGCCATACAAGAGTTGTGACGCAGACGTTTTAATGGATTCACGAGTACGGGAACGCATGGCAAGCAGAATTAAAGGTAGTGCATCGACCCAGTTGCCATTAATGGACGAGGATGCTAAAGCAGCTTTGAGTTCCCTATGCATTCTCTCTACCATGCCATTAGCCTGGGGATGGTAGGCAGTCGTCTGGCGTAAGATGCATCCCATGTACCGCAAGGTGGTTTTGAAACGATCAGATGAGAAGCAAGTGCCTCTGTCCGTGATGACCTCATTGGGAACACCATAATTGGATATCCATGCAGAGATAAAACCGTTAGTTACTTCGTCTGCAGAAATGGTGCCAAGAGGTAATGCCGCAGGCCACCGTGTAAATCTATCGATCATAGTTAGAAGGTAGCTGAAACCTTGAACCTTTGTCAGATGAACTATGTCGATGTGGACGATGGCTAGGCGAGAAGTAGATCGAAAATGTTGCAACTTAGAACGAGTGTGTCGTGTGATCTTGTTTTTCTGACAAATTGCACACTCTGAGACCCATCGTTTAACATTCTGCCTAAGTCTGTGACCCCAGAAACGATCTGTAAGAAGTCGGACAGTCGCTTGACTTCCTGGGTGAGAAATTGAGTGAATTGAATCGAAAACTTTTCTCTGAAGGTTGGTCGGCAGAACTGGCTTGTTGGGCTGCGTACCCGTGAAGTAAACAATTGGTAAGCCTTCCCACAGACGGCATATGAACTTGGTTGGGTGACGGGCTATTGATCTTTGAATGTGAATGTCACCGCGTTGTTCAGTTCGCAGGAGAGTTGGCGTTAGTGCAGGTTCACTGAGTGCCACAGAGTTGACAGTGAATGGTGACGGCGAAGGTGGTTGTAGAGAGACGTCTGGCCTAGACAGGGCATCTGCAATGAAGTTCTGTTTGCCCTTGACGTGAAAGACGTCAAATTGCCATTCGCTTAGACGAGAAAGCTGTCTTTCCACTCTGGCAGGGTACTTGGCGATAGATGAAGTTGCGTTTCGAAGTGCGCTAACTAGTGGTGCATGATCTGTAAAAACAACAAATCTGCTACTGCCAATGATGCTGATAAAATGGCGCACTGCGTCGTGGATGGCGAGAAGTTCTCGGCCGAAAGTGTCGTACCTCGTTTCTACTGGTTGGAGAGTACGCGAGTAGAAACTGATAGGCTTCCGAACTCCGTCGATCTCTTGTTCCAAAGTGGCTCCAATAGCGAATTCAGAAGCATCTGTCGTGAGTAGAAATGGCTTTTCGAAATCTGGATGCGTTAGCATTGTGGCATTTGCTAACGAGTTGATGGCAAGTCGAAGTAATTCCTCGTCTTCGGATGACCAAGCAATGATGGAATTCTTGCTAAGTCCTTTTCGGTTCCGCAGGTGCCTGCACAAAGGATAAAGTTGTTTTGAAAGGCCTGGAAGGAACTTGCGATAATAGTTTAGTACTCCCAGGATTTTCTGCAAATCGCTCACAGTCCTTGGTGACTTGATATTCTTGATTGAATTCGTCTTTGACGGCAACGGTTGAATACCTTGGGCCGTGATACGATGCCCTAAGAAGTCGACGGATGAAGTTGCAATCTGCGTCTTGTCACAGTTGATCTTGAGTCCGTGGTTGGATAAGCGTGAGAGGACATTTCGTAGATGTTTCGCATGAGATTCTAGATCTGGACTGAATACCATAATGTCATCGAGATATGACATACAATAAGCAGAGTCGTCGCGAAGTATGTTGTCTATGAATCTTTGAAATGTCTGAGTAGCACACTTAAGTCCAAAAGGCATGTAAAGATATTCAAAAAGGCCAAATGGAGTGATGACTGCAGTTTTCTCGATATCCTCTGGTGCTACCGGTATGTGATGGTACGCTTGTCTGAGGTCAATCACTGAGAAGAAATTGCTGCCGTTGAGTTTTTCAAGTAAAGTGTTGATATTTGGAATAGGATATGCATCAGATTTTGTCACTGAATTTAGCTTACGGTAGTCTCCACAGGCTCTGTACGATCCGTTTGATTTAGAGACTAAGTGCAGTGGTGACGCCCATGAACTTTTCGATGGTCTGATGATTCCCTCTTCCAAAAGCCTTGAGAATTCTTCTTGGGCAGCTTTCAGCTTAGCAGGAGCCAGTGGTCGCTTCTTGAGTGCAATAGGTTGTCCTTCTGTGACGATATGATGCATCGTGTTGGAGACTCGTAGCTCTGACTTGTTAAGATCGAAAAGCGATTTGTATTTTCGAAGAGCTGCTGATATCTCTGCTGAATGATGCACTGGGGTTGGCTGAATGACCTGTAACTCCAAACGCTCGGAGGCAAGTGTCCAAAAATGTTGTTCAAGTCCGGTGGAGGGGTCGATGATCTTTTGATTGGCAAGATCAACAATGAGCCAAAATTTTAGAAGGAAATCAAGGCCTATTATATTATGTGAGACCTTGGCAATGATGAAGTTGTGGGAAAATTCACGTCGTAGACCTATGTTGAGTGTGCGGTATTGGCAGCCATAAGTTGGTATGGGCTCGCCTGTAGCTGTTGCGAGAAGAACGCCTAGCGACATCTCGGCCATTGAATCACCTTTGAGAACTGAGACTGCCGCACCTGTGTCTACGATGAACTCTTCGCCAGTTTTGAAATCAAGAAGGTGCAGAAGTTCGTTGGGCTGTTTGGCCGGGTCATGCAAACAAGTAGGCTGGTGATTGCGACCGGCATTGTCTGTTTGGTTCTCTATGTGAAAAATTCGGCGTGGACGAAAAGAGTCGACAGGGATGTCGGATTGTAGTTGGCTTCTTCCCTGTAGCGCCGTTGATGCCGTTGATGTGCAGAAAGTACGGTCTTCTACTTCCTGCGCCAGACGTTTCCCGATACTGATGCACCCTTGTGCCTGCGGTCTGTTGTCCTCTCCGTCAGCTGTGGAAATTGACACTCATTCGGAAATTCTTCGGAACGACAAAGACAAACTTGGCAAGCATAAAAAACTTCTGGTGGTTATAACACCAGTTCTTTGGAGCATATTTATTAAAGGATTGCGGAGATCTCGATCGCCGCCTACCATTATAATTTGACTTGGAAACGAATTTTGGTCGAGCATTCACTTGATTTATCTCGGATTTG
The DNA here is from genome assembly GCA_029291075.1 of Eudiplozoon nipponicum. Taxonomy (NCBI): domain Eukaryota; kingdom Metazoa; phylum Platyhelminthes; class Monogenea; order Mazocraeidea; family Diplozoidae; genus Eudiplozoon; species Eudiplozoon nipponicum. The sequence goes on from JAQBSW010002954.1 coordinate 87,412, forward strand.
GTAATGGCCAATCCTTCTAGAACTTTGGCCATGTTCGCCACTGTTCTCTCTAAAGAGGAGATTCTATCATCTTGCGGGGGTGAAGAAAAGGATGATGGATTCACTTTGGGTTCCAAAACCCTATATTCTAACTCACATCTCTCAGATAAGTCATCTATAGAGAGAGTGTTGGGGAGCTGTCTGGCAAAGAGTTTTAATGTTTGGGGAAGATTGTTAATAAAAACAACCTTAGCCTCATGGTCAGAAATGTTGGTTTTATACCAACGTTTCCGTAATTCCCTCAGTATTTCGATGGGGCCAAGATTTGGCATATCTAACTGCGCATATTTGTTTATTATCTGCTCAGTTTCCGTGGGTCCAAGCAAGGATTCTACCTCGTTTTGTAGGCCCAAAATGGGATTAGGTAGCTTCCTAATGGCCTCAAGCTTAGGATAAATCCGTCGCTGCAATTCAGAAGGTAGTTTAGCAAAAACCTTCGACAGTTTTTGATGACTGTCATAATCAGGAAACGGGGAGAAAGCGGAGTCTACGCGCATAAAGAATAGCTCACTATCTCCATCCCAAACAGGAACATCAATATCTAAAATTGGACCTGACATTTTAACAATCTTACGGGATCTTAAAAGCATAAATTTATAAGCAATATGAAAATATATAAATATACTTTAACGAAACGCTTACCCACAAACAGCTTCCACAGTTGAATGAGCGCAGAACAAAAGCACGTTTTGTACGTAGGAAAGATGAACAGAGGCCCCGTCGGCCTTTGATGCCAATGTATTATTATTTTCCACAGTTGAATGAGCGCAGAACAGTACGTACGGTGCCGTTTTGTACGTAGGAAAGACGAACAGAGGCTCCGTTTATTATTATTATACCCCCCAAAAAAATCACAAATCCACGAATATATATACCCAACAGAATTCCAGAAAACCACGATCACGGTAGAGAAAAACGCAAATGTTAATCGATTTTTATCCCAAATAGATGAAAAAGGAAGTCAATTTTATTTATACCAAAAAAATCAGAACAATAATCAATATCCTGGCGCGGTCGCCAATTTTGTAAACGCCCCGGCTTCAAGTAAATGCCGTACGACGTTACAAACTCGGTTAAGGTGCTCTGAATAGAGATTAGTTACTGATATGGGGGCCCTTAAGAGGGCCTGGTAATGCGTTCTCTTGAAGTCTTCAGAGTTTGAAGATGTCCTAGAGCCTTGGGTGGACTCTGGTTGAGTTGTCGCTCCCGTGGTTGAGCTGTAATCACGCTGTGGATGGCGTCCTGCAGGTTCTGCACTTAATTGGCTCGTCTCTCCGGTATACCGCAACAAGATGAGTCACGGATGTAGTTAGTTGTTGGTGAAACTATCAAATCACCAGCGTAGGTATTGACAGCCGACAGAACGCACACGTCGTGACAGCGAGGCAGAACTGCACATAGACACAACTGACTTGCATGGTAAATTACCGTGCTTAAATAGCATGCAATATGTCTACTTGCACACTATTGGTTAAACGTGGTTAAACGGCAATTTCGCTTTTTTCTCATTGGTGCAACGTAAATAAATTTGAATTTAATTTACGCAATATGTCGGCGATTGATTTGTGTCGTTACAATAGTGCTTTTACATGTAAGGTAGAGGTATGCACTGACAGCTATACATCTGATTAAAACCTTTAACGCAAAACCAAGTTAATTTTATGGTCCTAAAGAGCACTGTTTTGTTGAGGCTCCAACTCTATTCGTGTCTGAGAACTCCATAATAATAATAATAATAATAATAATAATAATAATAATAATAATAATAATAATAATAATAATAATAATAATAATAATAATAATAATAATAATAATAATAATAATAATAATAATAATAATAATAATAATAATAATAATGATAGTAATAATAATAATAATAATAATAATAATAATAATAATAATAATAATAATAATAATAATAATAATAATAATAATAATTATAATAATAATAATAATAATAATAATAATAATAATAATAATAATAATAATAATAATAATAATAATAATAATAATAATAATAATAATAATAATAATAATAATAATAATAATAATAATAATAATAATAATAATAATAATAATAATAATAATAATAATAATAATAATAATAATAATAATAATAATAATAATAATAATAATAATAATAATAATAATAATAAAAAATTTATTTGGCATAAAAGGCCAGATCGTATATATTCCCATAATTTACAGTAGAATCTGATAAGCTTGTATTTTCATCTGTATCGGCTAAATTCATACCTGCCATCTCTTACGCTAACTTGCTAGCGTCCTCAAATTTAAGATTGGCTTCCATATCTATCGAATTTAATTATTAGATTGACACTTAATGTTAGGCAAATCGGGATGTGAAACCTTTCACGTACAAAACACCCGAACAAATAATCTGGAAAGAAATAGACGCGAAAAACAGAATTATTATCTTACCTGTTCCAGAACGTCCCCAAATGCGTGCATCAATTAAATATATAAGACAGTGTTATTAGGCGTATATTGTAGAAATCGATCAGACTTTTAACAAAGAAAAACTGAAACAGTTGCGGTAGGCCGAGGAAAAACAGTTGCAGCAGGCCGCGAAAGATACACCCAATCGAGGACAGTAATGCTCGAAAACTGAAAATGGCGCACAATTTAAAGTCAAGTATTTAAACAAATTCTTTTTAAATAAAATTCGAATCAATCAGCCAAGGTGGTTTAAAATTATCAGTTAATGTCACTTTAATTTTGGCGGAGGAATTATCTTCCTCCACAGCTTTCAGTATCTTAATTGATCGTCTTGTAAACGTCTCCGATGCAAGTAAGTACCATGTGAAGTTACAAAGAAGTTAAAGGACTTTGATAATGAGATAAAGATACTGTATGTGGCCTTTATGAAAGTCGGGATTGAATTCCACTGGAAATGCCAAAAGAGTTAGTTGTTGTTTCAGTGTCTAGATATATTCCTAGACACATGAGTCCGGCCTTGGTTGACTCGTTAGTGTTCGTTCGTTGTGGAGTCGAAACAAGACAGGTTAGTAGCAGTATCAAGACTCATAATTGTCTTTTTGAAGATCTGCGTCATACGTAGAAATCCGATTAATGGTTAATCGATCAGCATGACATGTTTTGCTTCAACAAGTAAATTGGCGTGACTGAGATCCAAGTGACTAGCTGACACTGCGTAACTTACGCTAGTCCAGGCGTCAGCGTAGGTAAACAGTCAAGTGTGTAGCGCGACAGCAATCACGCGATTTGCACAATAGGATATTTCAAACGTGTGTGAATCTTGTATGGCAAATGCAGTGCTCATATAATTTTGCAAACGTAAGCTTCCACGCCATTGGTTAACGGCAAATTTCGCTTGTCTCAATTAGTACTGCGTAAATAAAATTTGAATTTCATTTAGGCAATTTGTCGGCAAATTGTTCTTATCCGTTACATCACGTTCCTTTCTGAAAAAGGAAATAAATTCCTCTCTGTAAGGCTTGATAGGTAATATAGTTCTGAGTACGAACTCAGCTTAGCAACTGGTTATTTTTCTGCTCATAGTTAATAAAAAAATTGTACAGTAAACGCCGGGCTGGTGTATGCTCGTTGGTTGCTTCACAATGATATGATGCTAATTAACCACTAGGAATTGCTACACAAATTGTTAGCTATAGTGGCCAGTCATACCAGTACGAATCTGCCGTGGTCTGATGTTGACATCAATGAACCGCTCTGGGTAGTTGTTCATTAGCAAAATTTTCCTCAGGTAGCCCAGTTCTTCCTCAATCTTGTGTTCAGAGAGGATACCGGCAAGCAGGTTTTCCTGAACTTACCATTTAGAGGCGACATACCAGCCTCAATAATTGCACGGCGGCTGAATAGAATAACTAAGGACAACTTTCCCAGTGTTAAAGTTAATATGACATTTAGTACACAGAGAATCATGAGGTTGGATGCCAAAGATCAATTGCCAATTCTCTCCAAATCATTCATAGTCTACAAATTCTCATGTATGTGCGGTAGCACATATATCGGACGTACGAAGAAGCAATTGATAAGCAGAATCCAGCAACATTTGCCACAGAAATTGATTAACAAAGGCTTGCCACCGTCAGGAAAATCAGCTATTTCCGATCATATATTGGCAACGGGGCACCCTGTCAATTCGACCAATTTCACAATTTTACATAAAGCAAAATCCGAAAAATTATTATTTATCTACGAAGCACTTTACATAAAACAACAAGCACCTGACCTTAACATTCAAAAGTTTCATCAACATGATATCCTTATCGACTGGCCAAGAATAACAAAATTCAACAACAATCTACTAGTATCCAGCCAAGAACCATTAGGCCCTCTACTAGAATCAACAAACGTACAATCGGATTGGCAACAATGTGAAGTGGAAATAACAGAGGCGCATACGATGACAGAAGTCTCCAAACAATGTGAGCGTTTAACATTGCAATCAACATTAGCGTTGTTACCAAGCGAAAATAGCAATCTTGCGCAGCGGGGTGAAACGATCAACTATACTGGGAAAAATAGCACTTGTACATGTAACAGTGAACAATGTGCACAAATGGCTAACTCTCAAGATACCAAAACAATAATGACAAGATCTCAGACATCACTTCGCAATACTGCGAGAATGACCTTTACATACAAACACGCATACACAACACAAACACAAACGCATACACACTCACCAACTAGTCAAAACAAGAAACAACAGTAATAACGAGTCAGATTTGTTACCAATAGCATAATCAATTGAAAACCCAAAATGTATAAATATGTATGATTGTATAAGAGATGTTTAGTATTCACGAAATAAATGGCCTTTATCCACTTTGTTATTTATGTGTTGTTTTCCTAATTATAAGAATATATATATATATATATATATATATATATATA